>JAHKBH010000949.1:0-20953 GCA_019049505.1 Pachyrhynchus sulphureomaculatus
ATTGTACACGCTATCTTTTGCAGAAGACAAGGAGTAGGTCGCTCAAGGACATCGATGATATGGAATACATGACACGAAAAACTTATGGAGGAAATATGAAAAAAATTGGGCCTTGAAGGTTCAATATTTAAAAGACCTAGTTCCTTGTGCGTCGGAGGGAGAACAACAGCAGGGACTTGAAAATGGCCACAGGACACACCATCAAACACTGTGCCAGTTATAAGTATTTGGGATGACGAGTATATCTAGGGCACGGAAACACTGGTAAGAAGCACATATTCGAGAGGAATATCCAAGAAAAGAAAAGCGATTGCAATGCTTATAGTATACTATGGGACAAAAACATACCAGTTGAAATAAGAAGAGAATTTACAACCTCAATAGTGAAGAGTATAATAACTTGACAGCTCCCAGGTGTGGCCATTAAAAGAAAGAACAGAAAAAATACTAAAAGCTACAAAAGAAATGGATTTCTGGAGCCGAGCAGCCAGAGAAAATCCAGAAAAGAACCGTATACCAAATGTGACACGGATAAGACGAGCTTTAGAAATAAAGCACGTAAGATTTATAGTGGACGAAATCAGAACACCCAACAGTTGGTATGGTACGGACATGTACAGAGAATGTCACAAGACCCGACTACCTAAAAAGATTTTTAAATTGGAAACCCTCAGGTGAAAAAAGAAAGCGAGGGAAGACCACGCCAAAGCTGGAGAGCAGGTGAATCAAACAAGGATAGTAACTCGAGGAGAGATTCTGGGGGAGGAGGGAGGGATGGAGAAGAGGAAACGGGAGGAGGAGTGGAAAATTAGGCATCGGATGACGGAAGACGTTATACAATCGATTGATATATATATATATATCTTTATATATATATATTTTAATATATATATATATATATCAATCTTAATATCTATATATATATTATGAATCCACCATTTTTGTTGCTGTGCTAACGCAGAAGGTTCGCACAAGTTTAAATCCGTTGGTTCATTGGTAAAATCTGCAATTCCACGTCTGCTTTTAAGGGATTTGTAACAACCTTTGGAATACGCCAATTCGAAGAAGTCGTAGGCTGAATTCAGAGTTATTCTTCAAACTGGTTCCCACCCGTCATTTATAAAAACCAAGGTTTAAACTTATCTTTTCGTTTCATAAAAAAAATTTTGCAGGGTTATTGCATTAAAATTTGTTGCAGTTTCGCCGAATTTTCTGCTAAAAAGAATTTACACCAAATGCAAGTGTGGTTGATTAATAACTGTACTGTCCATATGCCAATTGACATTCTACAGTCTGCTGATGTAGAAATACATTGCTGCAAATGCTGTTACCCACCTAAAACGTAACAGCGGTTTTGCATCCCATGGATCAAAATTCCATAAGATTGGTCAAGTTAGGATATCGAACTAAATTGTTATGCAACATTGTTGCACAGAAAACGTTTCCGATTGAAAAATATTTTGAAGGCACATACAATTTCGTGATGTTATTCTGCTACTTAAATCAGTGTGGGACGAATTGCCGCAAGTGTTCTTATAAAAGCGTGAATGATGGAAATAAGATAAAAAAGTGGGAATGTTGATCCAGTACGATAGTGAAGACAACATTCCGCCTCTCTAAATTGATTACATCAAAATAGTGCATACAACTATACACTTCGAGAAGTTCAATTGTGATGTCAAAGGTGGGCGTGATAATGTTGACATCAGCATTGATGGACATTGTAAAATTGGGAACAATGTGATCAAACTTTCAGAAGATAACGATGATTTCGAAGTGTCGCTTAATGATAACGAAGGGGTCAATTATCGTTGCAAGATATTCAACAACAAAAGTGAGCTTCTCGAAAGCAGTTTGAAAGCATCAATACCTTGATAAAAATGGTTTGAAAACAATAACGATGCAAATCAGGGTGGCAGACCTCTGTCAATATGCGCACGCGAAAATGGTCAAGAGCTTTTACACAAACGAAAAAAAAAAACTAAACAAGTCCCGACTGCTTCTTTAAAAACCTACTCCGTACAAATTAATATAAAGTTATGCGCACGCGAAAATATTCAAGAGTGACTGTTTATGAACTTTAAACCAACCGGTACAAGTTTAAAACTAAGTTTCTTTTTTGTAGTGATGAAAATCTAAGTCAATGAAATAAATTTAGGCATGTCATTTCAAAAAATATAGGGTTATTATTTTATTTTTTTCAATTTGAAAAAAACCGCCGTAGAAAAGTTAATAGTTCGAAAAACGTTAACTACCTTGGAACATTTCGGTTAACTTTTTAGAGAGGCTACTGTATATACAAAGCAATACCTAAATCAACATATTACAAATTTTTCTATAAATAATTATACTTAAAATTTATTTATTGGGGGTAATCAAAAACTAGGAAATATTTTTGTAATTAGGGTTTTAAAATTATACGAAATGTGTCTTTCTCCACCTCTTACTGTCTTTACCTGAAATCATATCACTTAAAAACTCTAGATCTCCTTTCTTTGTTGAAGAACTATATGTGTACCAAATTTAAAAAACTATAATGTATCATATTGTTGTAATTCTGCCAAAAAAAAAAGCGGATAGAGAAACACCCTACTGGACAGATGGAAATTGAAAAAATTCTCTTTTCTCGTGATTTATAACTTACCCAGTACTTTTTTTTTGCAACACATTTTTTTTAAAATAACACAAACTATTCTTTACACTACACAAAATAGTTCACTTTATGGTGACATATTAATAAAAAAAAGAAATTTACCGAGATTATATAATCAAAAAACTATTTAAAACTACAGTCCTGTCGCTTTTAAAATCACATCAAACGAACTCCGTGCTCTCTGTCGATGTACATTAAAGAATATAAATTAAATATAGATGATACAAATAAAAAATTATCCGGTATGCCAAAAAAACCTCTTGATATGTAAATAAAAACAAACCTTTTTTGCGATACGTGGCTAGATTATTATTTATTATAAAATAGTATTAAAAAGAAGTTTTCAAAAATTGTTTTTCGTCATCTAAAAACCCTAAGATTGGGGAAAAGAAAAAAAAAAAAAGGATTTCGGAGGGTTATTTTTTTTTTTTTCACGAATAAAATGTTAGCAAGGAAAGTGGTAGTGGTTAAAAAAAAAAACAGCCCCACCCCCCGGATGGGAACGGAGTAGGTGAAGATGGTAGCGAAGGATATCCCCTTTACTAACCACCATAAATTTTACAGCCAGTCCCCCCCCCCCACCCATAAAAAGATGCAACCCCATAAACATTGTGTATTTGGAATGAAAATATGTATATTTACAATTTTTATAGGACACTGTTAGCAAGATCGACCTTGACTATCCCCACTTCACTTCGCACCCCTACAGGAGTGGGACATTCTCTCCTACCACCCCTAACTACCGCTCACCCTATCAGACGGTGGGGATTTATATAGGACATGTTAGTGCGTTATTTATTGCAACAGAACATTCAAAAAAACTGCTAAAAATGGACTTTGTCCGCTTTTAACAGTTTATATTGATTTTTATGATATTTTGGGTTAAAACCCTATGAAGTGCTACCAAGCGGTAATTATTAGCAACTTGCTCATCAAGTCCCTCTATCGGTCCATGGCCTTGAACAGCTCCCCGACAAAAGGGCAGATACGTCTTCAAAACTAGGATTACATCAACCAGAGAGACAAATTATTTGGATCTTACAAAGTCTTTACTCTAACACTATTATAAGTACTTTGGTCTCTTTCTCCATTGATCATAGCTTGGCTGAAGAGCCAATGATGTGGCGAAAATGCATCCTGAGATGGAATGGGACGGATGAGAGACAACTTAAAAACTGCTGGGAAAAATAGACTTTATCCAATTTTAGTAGGTTATATCGATTTTTTACTTACAACTAAGGAAATACTTAATATCAGATATACCAAATAAAACGAAATATTTAGATTAAGGGGACTCTAATTGTTTTTGGGTAAACTGTTTTTATTAAGCTACATGCAATTTAACAATGAATTGGTATAAATTTTAAGTTGATCTGACCGGGCAAAATAATTTTTCTTAGGTTGGCAGGTCGTGGTCGTTTTTCTTACTCGCGTTTCAATTACTATATATTGTTTTTTTAGTGTATCAAACCTAACACTTATGGGAATCGCTCTTGTACCGAGACAAAATAATTTTTTTTTATTTGTTCAACAAATATTTAGGTAGTAAATACTTGTTTTACATTTTTTATTACTAGATTCTAGATTGAATTATTGGCTATTAGGTAGCTAACGTGCTATAACTATTATACATTAATGACTAAGAAAAAACGTAAAAATACATATTGGATCTTAAGATATTTTAAAGGCTATCACGGTACGAAACACTAATTGCGCAGTCCAACTTACACTGTCGGAACTAAGAAGAAACGAGTACGAAACCGGGAATTTTTTTAAAAAATCGCTTGTCCTAAAAAGTCACGTTTTTTGAGAATCAAATGTTTTTTTTTTGAGCTATCGTAGCAGATATAGTTACATTTTTTTTAGTAATTAAGGACATTTTCCTGAAAATTTTGAGCTGCACAGATTTTTCCGTAAGTAAAAAAAAACTCAAAAAAATTATTGAAAGGAAAAAATTGAGACACATTTTGGTCCTTTAGTTTTTTTTAATTAGCCAAAGCAAAATTTTAAAACCCACCACGCTCAGATTGTTTCCTAATTAATCGAGAAAGAGCTAGAAAAAATAAATTGAAAGTTGGAGCAGTGTAGTAGAATTGTAGAAAAGGAACACTGCATGAAAAAAACACAAATTTTCACACCCCTTTTACAATTATGTTTCCTAGGCTACCACGAGCTTTAAATTTGAAATTTCTTCATGGAACCGGCATTTAAATCAGAGTTTAAAATACAATGAATTCAAACAAAAAAATCGCTTGCTAGATCTATGGGAATAGTTTTTAGACGATCGAATTGAGAAAGAAGTCTGGTATTTCTTGACGGGGGCCAAGCGGAAACCCTATCTTCTTTGATAGAATCAATTCTTAAAAGACGAAATTAACATTACAAAATGAACTTTACAGTGGGAACATTGCTAACCCAAATGAAGCTTTGACCATCAGTGTTTTTCTTCTATTAAACTACAATCCGTAGATATTTGGTCCGAGGTTAGCTGATTTTACGTTTACCAAATGCATTTGATGGGTACGTGACTGGGAAATTCTATCAACATGTCAAACTTGCAAGGTTGGTCGTTGATCGACGATGTTCTGTTGAGTGGATTACAGAACTACATATTTTACAAGAAATAACAAAACTTTCACGACCTAAACAATCATTTTAAAAATAAAAACGATTTGTTTTAGTTAATTAATATATAATATATATAAAATGCAACATCTCTCTGTCTGTCTGTCCGTTAGTGCGCTTATCACTGGAGAACCACTTATCCGATTTACGTACTTTTTTTTAAAAAAACATACATATGTTCTCTGGCCAGGTTTATAGGCTATATTTTAATTACGATAGATAGCATAAGGAATGAGCAGTGACGTAAAATAGTGAATGAAGTCGGTAAAAAAAAGTTTGCCGCTAGCGCGTTTCCTTGCAATACACAGTCTAAACCATTAAATATGGAACAATATTATGTAACAGAGAATATCTATAATCTATAATATATATAAAATGCAATGTCTCTCTGTCTGTTCCATTAGTGCGTTTTTATCACGCGAGAACCACTTATCCGATATATACCTGTCTTTTTTTAAATTTATACATATATTCTTTGGCCCAGGGTTATATATAATAATAATAATCTATATCTATATTATGTATAAAATGCAACGTCTCTCTGTCGGTCCGTTAGTGCGCTTATCCCTCGAGAACCATTTATCCGATTTTACGTGATTTTTTTAAATTCAATACATACTCGTATGTTCTCTGACCCCCAGGTTATAGAAATATATTTTATTACATCTATAATATTATATATATATATATATATATATATATATATATATATATATATATATATATATATATATATATAAAATGCAACAGGTTATAGGATATATTTTATTACGTTAGGTGGAACATAAGGAATAGCAGTGACGATACATAGTGAATGAAGTAGGAGAAAAGTTTGCCGCTAGCGCGCGTTCTCTTGCAATACATTGCCTAAAGCATTAAATATGGAACAATATCATGTAGCAAAGAATATAATATATATAAAATGCAACGTCTCTCTGTCTGTCTGTTTGTCCGTTAGTGCGCTTATCACTCGAGAAACCACTTATCCGATTTACGTGTTTTTATAAATTTATACATATGTTCTATATAATTCGATATAAGCCTAGATAATGGAAGACAACGTGAGATAATGGGAGATAAGGAGAAATAAAGGAAAGATAAGTCGAGATAAGCCTCGATAATGGGAGATAAGGTGAGATAAAGAGAGATGAGTATAAATAATGGGAGCATAAGGAGAAATAATGGGAGATAAGGAGAAATATTGCGAGATAAGGTCTAGATAAGCCCAGATAATGGGAAATAAGGTAAGATAATGGGAGATAAGGAGAAATAATGGGAGATAGGGAGAAATAATGGGAAATGAGCAGAGATAAGCCTAGATAATGGAAATTATGTAGAGAGAAAACGGGAGATAAGGAGAAATATGGGAGATAAGGAGAAATAATGGGAGATATTTTATTACGTTGGGTAACATAAGGATAAGCAGTGACGATAGTAGTGAATCAAGTCCACGCGAGCGGAGTCGCGGGCACGGCTAGTTTGGTTATATTTTTAACATTATCCTTTTTTGGGTGTTTCGAAACTAATCTTTTAGTTAGGGTGATAGTTTTGGGTAATATAACTTTCATTAACTTATTGCCACCAATCAAAACTGCGTTAGTTTACCAGAAAGAAATGGTTAAAAGGCATCCCAACTCACTCTAACTGCGCACTCTTTCACGGACTTTTGGAGACTTTTTAAGGATTTTGAAAATCTTTATACGTTACAGTTATCTCGCTTTTATAATGCGACAGCGAGGGAAAAAGTAGTTTTTATCAGATTTCTTATTCTTTATACCTCAAAAAATATAATTCTGCAAAAACTCTATGTACTATAATTAAATTTGGAAATTTTTTGTCGCTTATAATCGTTTCAAATAAAAATTTTGAAAATTATATGAGTCACTAGCCGGGCCCGCGGCTCCGCTCGCCTAGACTTGATTCACTACTATCGTCACTGCTTATTCCTTATGTTACCCAACGTAATAAAAACATCTCCCATTATATCTCCTTATCTCCCAATATTTTCTCCTTATTTCCCATTATCTCTACATAATTTCCATTACCTAGGCTTTTCTCTGCTCATCTCCCATTATTTCTCCTTATCTCCCATTATTTCTCCTTATCTCCCATTATCTCACCTTATTTCCCATTATCTAGGCTTATCTCGACTTATATCCCATTATCTCACCTTATCTCCCATTATCGAGGCTTATCTCGACTTATCTCCATTATTTCTCCTTATCTCCCATTATCTAGGCTTATATCGAATTATATAGAAACATATGTATAAATTTATAAAAACACGTAAATCGGATAAGTAGTTTCTCGAGTGATAAGCGGCGGACAGACAGACAGACAGAGAGACGTTGCATTTTATATATATTGTATTATTTGCTACATGATATTGTTCCATATTTTAATGCTTTAGGGAGTGTATTGCAAAAGAACACGCTAGCGGCAAACTTTTCTCCGACTTGATTCACTATTATCGTCACTGCTTATTCCTTATGTCACCTAATAAAATATATCCTATAACCCGGCCAGAGAACATACATATGTTTAAAAAAAAAAAAGCACGTAAATCGGATAAGTGGTTCTCCAGTGATAAACCACACTAACGGACGGACAGACAGACAGACAGACAGAGAGACATTGCATTTTATATATATTATAGATATTCTCTGCTACATAATATTGTTCCATATTTAATGGTTTGGACTGTGTATTGCAAGAGAAACGCGCTACCGGCAAACTTTGTCCGACTTTCATTTACTATTATTGTCACTGCTCATTCCTTATGCTACCTATCGTAATAAAATATAGCCTATAACCTGGCCGGAGAACATATGTATGTTTTTAAAAAAGTACGAAAATCGGATAAGTGATAAGCGCACTAACGGACAGACAGACAGACAGAGATACGTTGCATTTTTATATATATTATAGATGTAATAAAATATATACCTATAACCTGGTCAGAGAACATATGTATGAATTTAAAAAATCACGTAAATCGGATAAGTGGTTCTCGAGGGATAAGCGCATTAACGTACAGACAGACAGACAGACAAACATTGCATTTTATATATATTATAGATGAGTTGCACTAACTACCTATCCACTTCTTACTATATACATATTACTAGTTCCATGGAAAATGAAATATGAAGGGTGAAAAATGTACCTTAAACAGGTTTGTGCAAATACTCACTACCGTCCGCTTATAGTCCGTTTTATTTGGAGTTGATAGCACACAACATGGGTTATAAACATTAAAATATCATAAACCATAAGCGTCCGAAATTTCTCTACCAATTATTTGCATATTTAGTTTTAATCATCTTTATTTTCTATCTCTATACAACAGTGCGACCTTTTTCTAAAAAATATTTTATTACATACCTTTTAAACTTTACAATAAGCTATATAAATCATTGCATTTCAAAGTTTATTTTAGGAATCCTTAGAAGTCGATGAAGAATTTAAAATTGCAATAAGAAGAAAAGTACTCCATTTTTTTATTGAGAAAAAAATACCTACATTACATAAAGTTTTGCAAGAAATCAGAGAAGACCAGGGCTAACCAGATTTAAAAAAAAAATGAAAATTCGATAAAATAGAAATAATTTGTTGGAGAAGAGAATATCTACGAGCAATCAAAACATTTCGAGCCGAAGAAAGAAATATTTTTTTATTTAGATGAGACTTGGGTTAATGAGGGACACACAGTGAAAAAATTCTGGATTGACAAAAACATTAAGAGTGGCAAACGAACTTTTAGGGAAGGTTGGTCAACTGGATTACAACCCTCTTCAGGAAAAGGTCGCAGGTTAATTATAGCACATATTGGTAGTGAAAAACGAATTTTTTGACGGTGCGGTGGCTTGTTGGAATTCGAATTAAAGTCAACTAAAGATTACCATGAGGAGATGACGGCCGATGTTTTTGAGGAGTACTTCCAACACCTGATTCTGTATACCTGCAGAATCAGTTATAGTATTAGATAATGGTCCGTACCTTTCTCGATTATTAGGTCGACTCCCGACAAATTCATGGAAGAAAGCGGATATTCTTCAATGGATAAGAGAAAAAATCTCAAACATAAATATGTTTTGTTAAAAGCGGAACTTCTCAAAATTGCGAAACAAAATAAGGTACAGTTCAAGAGATACGCAGTCGATGAAATGGCAAAGGAACGGAATATCACAGTGTTTAGATTACCTCCATATCATTGCGAATTGAATCTCATAGAGCTAATTTGGGCACAAATGAAGGGTTTCGTTGCAAGGGAATGCACCACGTTCAAACTTTAAGACGTAAGGCAATTATTACTCACCGGAATAGAGAGGTTCAAAGAGGATAATTGGAAAAATGCCATTGGACATGTTATAGAAGAAGAAAATAAAACGTGGAAACTTGACGAATACATCGAAGAAACTGTGGAAATAGAACCCTTAATTATTAATTGAAGAGAAGTCGAGTCTTCAGATTTTGAAGATGACGATTGTTTTCGATTGGAATTAAAATACTTATATATCGTGAATTGTGAATTTATATATATGTATACATAGATCTATATATTAAAATATTTTTGGTAATAAATCTTATATTTCTATAACTTTATTTTTAAGATAATTTTATTTATTAAACACTAAAAGCAGGTTATGCTCGGACGGCTCGGCTACTGATGAACCCTCCTTTACATTTTATGACTCTTTTGTATAGCAGAGGTTTTCTGCCTAAATAGAATGAACCTTTAAAAATGGGCGCAGGTAATTTCCACACCACTAATCCGTTTATTACCTAGACATATTTAAGGATTGTTATTGCAGAAGTAAATTCCACACCGAGTACTTTCAGGTAGAGGATGAGGGTTGATAAATGGGTGGTGGTACGCACCGGGTTGTTCATTAGATCATTATTAAACCCTTCTACATAACAGTTTACTACATATTATTAATTTGTGATTATTACTTGGTTGTGCGTATTATTTTTTAAAGTGTTGCTAATATGGAAGCAAAGTTAATAAAAAGTAATCGAGGAAAGGACATGTTATGTGTGAATTACTACACTTACTTTCGACAAAAGGTGCTAAAATGTGGAGAAATATTTTGGAGATGTTCAAAAAAGATTGCAAATCAAAAGTCTTCACCGTTGGGCCCAAGAATTTAGTTACCAGAAGTGAAGAACTCCATACACACGAAGCCGACACCAAGAAGCTGAATCGGCAAATAATTAGTAATTCCTGCAAAAGAAAAGCCGGAGAGCATATGAGTGAAAGGCCATCTAAAATTATCCGACAAGAACTACAAAACACGCTGCCTGAAACAGTAACAGAAAAACATGTCGAATATATTAGAAAAAAACATTTATAACCATAGACGAAAATTTATGCCAGGACGTAATCCAAGAAGTGCTGAGGAGGTGCATAGTGTTTTAGAGACATTTGAAATCAAAACTAGCAAGGGTGAGAATTTTCTATATATCAATGAACTCGAAAGTGACATTATTGTTTTTTCTTGCACTACAAATGTCAATATGTTGTGTAAAATATCCAATATATATATGAACGGCACCTTTTCATACTGCACTAAATATTTTACACAGTTATTTACAGTGCATGGTTTTGCAAACGGTCATTACATTCCATTATTATTTTGCTTATTGCGTGATAAGAGAGCTGAAATATACAAAAACCTCTTCACATTATTAAAATGTAAGATACACTGTATTTCAATCCAGAGAAAATTACTATTAACTTTGAAAAATCTATTCATAAGGCAGTAATCTGAAGTTTGGCCAAATGCTAAAGTGTTAGGATGTAGATTTCATTTACATCAATCTTGGTTTCGCAAAGATACAGAATCTAGGTCTAGCTAAAGAATCTTGCGACAAAAATTCTGAAATTGGTCGTTGGTTAAAGTATTGTTTCGGCTTGTCCTATGTAGCACCCGAAGAATTAGGTGACAGTTTTGCATACGATTTATATTCTATAAAACCTGAGGATGAACGTTTAAATAAATTTTGTGATTACCTACTAGAAACGTATATAGAGAAAGGAGCTGATTTTCCAGTTGAAATATGGGCAGAATCGAGTCCATCTTTAACTCGAACGACTAACTGTTGTGAGTCCTTCCATTCCCATCTAAATAATTCTTTTTATTCTACACATCCGTCTCTGTATACTTTTATCGATAGGCTAAAAGAATTTCAGATTAACGTATATATAAAAATACAAAGTGTCGACGAGTCTAAAATAAGTAATAATCATAATAATCAAAAATTAAAACATTTAAAAAATGTTTATGAAAAAGACAATTAGGAAATATTAATCGTTTCCATTTTTCAAAATGTGTCTCCTATTTTTTCTCAACCTGTTTTGTAAATATATATAAATAGATATGTATAGGTTTGTAGCATTATCTAGTATATGTAAGGAAATTTGTCCAATTGTATTTTATGTATTTAGCAAAAACTTCATGTTTTTATCAATATTATTCTACTATGAAATAAAAATATATATTTTTGCAAATATCTAAAATTTTCAATAAAAACTGATTTAAAAGAAATCCGTCCAATTTTATTTAGATGAATAAAGTATATTATATTTGCTCGGTGTGGAAATTACTGTAAGATTTAAGCACCCTTATAAGGTTAGTGTGGAATTTACCTGTTGTATTAAGGGCGCAGGTAGTCTTGGTGTGAAATTTACCAACGCCGTTAAAAATAATTCAAAACAGGTAGCAAAATAGACTAAAATGCATAAAAAAATCTCTTTTTTTTGGGAGCACCTCAACATGTATTTCCATCTAGAATGAGAGAATTCTGCTATCAACTCCAAACAAATACACTATAGGTATCTGAAGTTTGCCGAACCTAATAGATAGAACTAATTGAAAGTTGAGAATATAATATAAAGTATTCTCCTCTACAAATACTACTGATTAATTATGGGCTCTTCTATTTGAAATCATCCCAAACAATTTAGATTATGTTGAAAACAAAATACACTTATGAGAAGAGCAAGACTAGCTAGAAGTACTTCTTATTTGCCTAGGTAACATTCATAATAAACACATAAATATATTTTATTTCGAAACCGCGACGGACGCAATGGCAAATATAATGCAATACATGACCTTGTCAATGTGGACAACAATGCTCGGCATCTCGAATATCTCGAGTCGACCTAATGAATTATCCATCAACTACACCTCAATATAGTTTTCAACAAGTAGGCGATTAAACAATAGTCAAATGGGTGTCTTGTGCTCGTTAAAACTTTTTATTCGCATCCTAATTTAAAAAATAATTATTATTTTTTGTATTATCTTTATCAAGAGACAAGTACACTTGGAGATTATTTAATAAAAAAAAACTTGTTATTTACTTAATATCACTTTCTCATATTAAAAAAAAAATCACTTGATATGAGCTTTACAGCCTACCATTTTAAATAATGGTTACCTTATGGTGAGACAAAGAAACTGCAATCGTAGTAATGGACAAAGAAACTAATTACTTACTTACTTCTTTGTGTCCAGACTACCATAACTATAAGCGTCTTTCCAGTATTAAGCAAAGTCATTAGTTTTATTTCCAATCCATAGAAAATCGGTTGTAGCCATAAGTCCGCATTGTGTATAAGCATATGGGTTTTTTTTTTTTTATAGGTCTAGCACAAGTGCTACAGGGAAGTCCCTAAAGCGCTACAGGAGCGACACGTGTGCGCAGAAAGCGATTCACGTTGTTCTTGAATCGCTGTAGATTGTACTCGATGGGAAACACAGTCCTGGGCAAACTATTCCAAGGTATGATGTTCTCCATATAAAGAGACTGCTTGAAAAGCGTTGTACGAGGAGTAACAAGCTGAATCTCATACGAATGTGAAGTATTTAGCGCGACGTGTACTCCTAACATGCACCGCTCTGGGAGGAATTAAGCGGGCCACATCCTTCGAACACTTTTCATGAAAGTACTTGTAGAATAGGCTCAAGTCGCCAACCGTTCTTCGATGTTCCAGCGAATCAAGGCCGTCGGTCAGTTCCGGGTGTCCAATCAGACGAAAAGCTCTTCTCTGGATAGAATCCAACAAATGCAGTGTATGTTTGGGAGCAGTATTCCATAGTTGGTCGAATTTGAGCTTTGTAAAGAATTTACAGTTGTTGTGGAGTGTAAAGCTTTCTGGTTCGAAACAATATTCCCAACTTTTGAGAAGCTCTTCTTGCTATGCCTGCAACATGTTCATGCCAGGACATATTTGCTCCCAAATTAACGCCTAACAGATTGAGTGACGATGTTAGAGGGATGGAGTGCCCCGACATAACTATGTCGGGTTCTGCAACGTTAACTTTTTTAGAAAAAAACTGCCGCCTGGGTTTTTGTAGCGTTAAATTCCACTTGGTTACTGTCACCCCAAGATAGAATTTCTTCCAGGTCTTTGTTAAGTTGAATGACTTCCTGCTGTCTGCGGATATTCGTCTGAGTAGTCGATGTCCGAGCATTCAAAGTGAATGAAGAGATAAGTGTACTGTCATCTGCAAAGCTGTAGATTGGATTCTCGGTCTTTTCCAGCAGATCGTTAATATAAATAAGGAAGAGAGTAGGAGATAGTATGGAACCTTGGGCACACCGGCGTTAATAAAACTATCAATTTGATACAAAGGTTCAAAGCCTGGGTTATTGCACAAAATGTTTTCAAACTTTTCTTTAACTCTTCGTGGGAATACATCTGGCAATGTGGAGTTTATGTGACGGATTTTATTCATTAACTGAATTGATTCGGTCAACGCCAAACCTCGAGTTTCGAGCTTTTTAATACCCGCAGGCATGTGGGAAAAGTGAGTGCTAATCAAAGCTAGGTTTTGTTTAATATCAGAATCGTTAAATGCTTCCTTGGATTGAGGAACTGCCATAGCCTCTGCACTATCGAAGTCATTTACTACACCTTTGATGGCCTCGAAATGTTCATTGTAAAATAGTACAGTTTCAATCCATGTTCTCCATCGAGTTACCACTGGTTCGGGAGGTAAAGGCACATTTGGCAGTTTTTTTTCTTTATATGCGTTATTGCGAGCAGTTGCCTTAAGAAACACTTTCTTTGCTGATGAAATCAGTTTATTTAGATTTCCAAACGTGATCAACGGACTCCGTGAGCAAAGCACGTCACATGAATTAAATTTGGATAAAATACTTGGAGGACTTTGGCTGCCTTGATCTGCATCTACAGAATTATTAATACCCTCATTCACAAATCTGGCGATCGTAGAATGATTTGCCTTGTCAAGTTCTTTGCAGGCCACCAAATAGGAAAGAAGAAGGCTCTAATCTTAAGGCACCCACAATTAAATTCGCAATATAGCGACCACAGCTGTCGGTAGTTTCATCAGCTGAAATACAAATAATGTCATCCTTAAGTTCATTACGTATTTCTTCCAGAACATGTTGGTAAATTGTTGGTATGTAATTTTTACGCAGTGTTGATTCGTCTGGTATTTTTTGATTCAAACAATATTTTCGCAGAAAATCTTTGAATGTAGGATTTGTAAGTTTGTGGAGAGGAATATTACTTACAAGCAATGCTTCACATAAATCCATGCTAAAGTGGTTTTTTTTTATTTGCCTATAGAAGTGTAATCACTGCTACTTGCTGCTGTTATAAGTTGTTATCGTGAGCGGCGGGGCATTGTTTTTTTTTTTTTTTGTAATCCTGCGATATGAAGACTTGTCTTGACATGCTAGTCAATTTGAAACTTTTTTGTGCACGAAACATTTTTCTCGCAAACTCGACAATATAAAACATTTCCGTCGTATGTAAATGTTCCAGGATAATCAGCTACCCACGAAGAGACACTTTTTTTTGCGGGTGGCATGGTACACGTTAAACTTTAACACAACACGTTAAAAATTGCAAAAAGATTACACTGATGCAAGCGCGTCAACAATAATGTTAAATTTGACATCTTGTTTTAAAATAAAAATTCGTCTTCGAGAAAATTGTTTATTTGTTCCACGCTCAAACAAATATTCTTAGACACTAACTACTTATCACTTAATATCCCCACCAAGGAACAAAGGAATAAAAAATACCGTTGTAATTTTGGGTATTCCCTTGGCGCTAGAACCTAATCGATGCCGATGTTTAGACTATTGCAGGTAATGTTTCGGCGATAAGATCGGTTCCAGACGGCGACATTAACAATACCCGGATCAATTCAATTGCCTAGTAATACCGAGAAATATTGTAAATATAGGGAAAATATGCATCATTACTAGATTTTGGGAAAAATATGCAATAATCGGTGAGAATGGTGTAAATAAATGCAAGTGCATATGAAAATATGCAAGTGCATATAATCCAATCTCTATTTATAACTTTAAACAAATTAAATTTTTACAACAACTGCACGAATTCAAGTGAAAAGTATGAACATTTAGGTAAATTTAAAAAAAAAAATTAACTCGATAATCTCTATTGGTTTTCGAAATATGAATAAATGAAAAGTTCTATACATAAATATTCAACTAGTGATTATTCGTAAAATAATTGAAGTATTGCAAAAAAAAATTAGGTGGTAAAAAGGTACTTGTACCTCTACCTACCTATCATTTTACCCTTAATTAATGAAATATCCATTTTAAGTTATTTTTTTTTCAATCAAAGTAACAAGTTTTCTTTGTTTCTCAAAAAGTCAATCAAAAAGCAGCAATTTCTCTAATAGTATATCATAATATGTAATAACCAAATGAACTTAGAATTACTACGGAAATATATCATGTAAATATATATGTACATAACTGATGTAATGAGCGAAAGGAAAGCGTAGACTTCAGCTATTTCGCGGAATTCTCGGCTTGTATAGTACTCCTGAAGGGCACCCCGCTGGAATAATATAATTACCTATATTGAAATTATTTGAGATATATTCTACGTTTGTGTTAATGTGAAGAAAAATGAAACTAGAAAAGGAGCAAAATAACGGAGATAATTATTATTTTAGTTTTTCAGACTCCTTTTTTTTATGGGTCTAGCACACATGCTACAGGGAAGTCCCTAAAACGCTACAGGAGCGACACGTGTACGGAGAAAGCGATTCACGTTGTTCTTGAATCGCTGTAAATTGTACTCGGTAGGAAACACAGTCCTGGGCAAATTATTCCAAAGGGATGATGTTCTCCATATAAAAGACTGCTTCAAAAGCGTTGTACGAGGAGTAACAAGCTGAACCTCATACGGATTGTGAAGTATCAGCGCGACGTAATACAGGGACTTCAAGCGATTCTCCAAATATTTCCACTTATCTCCCAGAATCTCCAACTTTCCCATATTATAAATTCTTATATATTGCTTTTTCTGTCATTTTTCCGCATTATCTCCAATTATTTCGCCTTATCGCCCATAATCTCGAATTCTCCCGTAATACAGGGGCTTATATCTCTTTACCTATCATTATTCAAGCGATTCTCCAAATATTTCTCCTTGTCTCCCAGAATCTCAAACTTTCCCATATTATAAATGCTTATATATTGCTTTTTCTGTCATTTTTTTTTTTTTTCCGCATTATTTTCAATTATTTTCGCCTTATCTCCCATAATCTCGAATTCTCCCGTAATACAGGAGCTTATATCTCTTTATCTGTCATTATTCAAGCCATTCTCCAAATATTTCTCCTTATCTCCCAGAATCTCCTACTTTCCCATATTATAAAGGCTTATATATTGGTTTTTTTCTGTCATTTTTCCGCATTATCTCCAATTATTTCGCCTTATCTCCCATAATCTCGAATTCTTCCGTAATACAAGGGCTTATATCTCTTTATCTATCATTATTCAAGACATTCTCCAAATATTTCTCCTTATCTCCCAGAATCTCCAACTTTCACTTCTAACATGCACCGCTCTGGGAGGAATTAAGCGGGTCACATCCTTCGAACACTTTCCATGAAAATACTTGTAGAATAGGCTCAAGTCGCCAACCGTTCTTCGATGTTCCGTTTGGGAGCGGAGCTCCAAACAAGGGAGTAGTATTCCATAGTTAGACGAATTTGAGCTTTGTAAAGAATTAACAGTTGTTGTGGAGTTCTGGTTCGAAATAATATTCCCAACATTTGAGAAGCTCTCCTTGCTATGCCTGCAACATATTCATACCAAGACATGTTCGCTCCCAAATTAACGCCCAACAAATTGAGTGACGATGTTAGAGGAATGGAGTGCCCCAATATAACTATGTCGGGTTCAGCAACGTTGACTTTTTTGGAAAAATCTGCCGCCTGGGTTTTTGTAGCGTTAAATTCCACTTGATTACTATCACCCCAAGACAGAATTTCTTCCAGGTCTTTGTTAAGCTATCTGCGGATATTCGTCTCAGTAGCCGATGTCCGAACGTCCAAAGTGAATGAAGAGATAAGCGTACTGTCATCTGCAAAGCTGTAGATTGGATTCTCGGTCTTTTCCAGCAGATCGTTAATATAAATGAGAAAGAGAGTAGGAGACAGTATGGAACCTTGGGGCACACCGGCGTTGATAGTGAAGGTGTTAGAAAGAAATCCGTCGATTGCCACTTGTAAAGAACGCTCTCTGAGGAAATATGAGAGCCACAAACAGAACTTTTCAGACATACCATAAGAACGTAGCTTAGCCAACAGCCCATCGTGCCAAATACGGTTGAATGCCTTCTTGGATATATCAAGAGCAACCGCTCGAGATTCTCCAAAGATTTTTTAATCAACGACTTTGGAAGTTACAGGCGTGAAAAAAACGGTTTCTTAATGTATGTATTATGTTTCTTTTATGTTGTCTGAAATGACAAGTAACACACATATAAAACCAAGTGGGAGAAACATTATGAATGGATTAAAAGTGATCCTCAAAGTAAATATTCTGCGAAATGCAATATCTGCGCCGCGAACTTCACGATTGTGTCAATTGGCATTGAACAGGTAAGTAAGTCAGTTAGTTAATATCCCTTCAGACCCTATTTGTCTTACTTTTAGTACCACGGGGCCACTATCCATTTTCAACCATTTGGCGTGCCCGGATGGGTGGTGCCAGACCTTATAAAAGTCAATTGTCCATAACACTGTGAAACATGGCATAAATTACTTGACCTATGACATAGAAAATATTATTTTCAAAATTTACAGCTTGTAGGGGTAGTTAAAAAAAATTGTCTCTATGGTTAATGGTGAATTTCATGAAATCAAACGCCATACTGGCACTCGTTGGGTATCTTTATTACCAACCGTAGATACATTTTTACTTAACTGGATACCAATATGTAATTATTTTAAAATAGGTAGTTATGATGATGTCCAATTATTATACAAAAAGTATTAATGTTAGATAGAAAACAAGATATTGGAGTTATTGAAATTTACCAATAATTTGCAAGCAATATGTTGAATATATAAAATAATAAAACGTCTGGAAGGAAATTGTGTAACACTATTGAATATATATATATATATATATATATATATATATATATATATATATATATATATATATATATATATATATATATATTTTGGATTGTTGTAGCTTCTACTTGATGGAAATTCATTATATAAATATATAATAAAAGACTGTTTTTAGTCAATTTCCACTGGTTTATTTAAATTGCGATGACGCGTTTCGCTGTCGATGCAGCTTCTTCAGATCTACATTTTACACTGTCAAGTTAGGTTTTTCGGTTTTCTTTATTGAATTTAAGTTAGGCTATGCCTCTTACTTATATTTATGACAGATTATATTCCTATACTACTTAACCTAGGTTCTATACAGTAATCCTAATTAACTTAACCTAGGACATTGGAATTTAAAATACATTTGTTGACTAATCTAACTTAACTAGAGCTTAATTCTAAACTAATCTAGAACTTAATTCTAAACTTAATCTAGGTTACAATCTTCATGGGGGTGGGGGAGGGCCATCGTCTTCGTCGGATATGGGGTCAGAAGGTCTTGGATAGTGATGGCGGGCGTTGGCGGGCACGTGGAATGCGCTCCTTATGGTGGCGTTTGGGTGTTGTAGCGCCTTTGCGAAGAACTTGATGTTGGTGGACCTCATGTGTGCCTTGATTGTTGGCACACCGAGGTCTCTATGCAATTGACGGTTTCGGACGAACCATGGGCTCCCGTGATCATCCTCAGGGCCTTGTTCTGTACTGCCTGAAGTTGAGCTCTGCGTGTCTTGGTGACTTTAGACCAAGTAGGGCAGGCGTGTGTGAGTCCTGCCCTCACGATGGTTTTATAAATTAGCAGCTTGATTTTGGTTGCAACTTACTGGACCGGCTGATGATTGGGTACAGCTTGCCCAGTAGTTGCTTGGCTTTCCTTGAGGCAGCACAGACCTGGTCTTTCCAGATGAGGTGTTTGTCATACTGGATTCCCAGGTACTTGATGGTGGTTGCCCATTGGATGCGGGATCCCTGGAGCTGGAGTTGTCCATAAGGAGTGCCGTTGCCTTTGGCGAAGACGATGGCCTGTGTCTTACATGGGTTTAGCTGGATCTTCCATCGGTCGAACCAGGGGGCGAGGACGTTCAGGTGGCGCTGCAATCTACTGGTGATGATTCTGTAGCTGCTGGATTCTGCTATGATAGCTGTGTCGTCAGCATACAGGAGTAGGGTAGTCTGATCCGTTTTTGGAATGTCGGCTGTGAAAATGTTAAAGAGGTGGGGGAGAGGACGGAGCCTTGAGGGACTCCGGCTCTAATGGCCTTGACTTCGGAGGTGGCGTTATCGACTCTGACTTGGAATGTTCTGTCAGAGACGAAGGATTGAATGAGTTTGTTAATGAAAAGGGGTAGCCGTGTCGGATCAGTTTCAGAATGAGGCCTTCGTGCCAGACTCGGTCGAAGGCCTTTGCTACATCGAGAAACACAGCTCCAACTTTGTGACGTTTGTTGAAGCTGTTGGAAATGGTTTGGGCGAGTTTCGTGGTGTGATGGATGGTGCCATGAAGGGGCTGGAAGCCATACTGTTCGTCAGGGACAACACGGAGCGCTGTGGACTTTGCTCTGACGATTTCGAGGATGACTTTTTCAGCTATCTTTGCCAAGGCCTGGAAGTAGGCTGATTGGCCGATAGCTGCTTGCCTCGTGGGATGGAGAGCCTGGTTTTTGATCATAATGACCTCAGCTTTTTTCCAGTAGAGTGGAAAATAGCTGAGTCTCAGTATGCTGTTAATGATATTGGTGGCTTCTGAGATCTGTTTCTTGGGGAGTTTTTTTGAGGGCTTTATTTGAGATTTTATCATGACCTGGGGCTTTTCGGATTGAGGTAAAGCGAATGATCTCATTAACAGCAGAGGGGGTTGTGAAATACGTATTGCGAGGGGGCTGGGCAAGATTTAGGGTCTGTATGGTTGTAGCGACCCTAAGATCACGGGCTGGGTCGGGATGGGCAGGAGTGTTAGGAGAAAACTGTTCCTCTAGCAGATCTGCCAGAAGGTCAGCCTTCTCCTGGGTTGTGGAGGCTGTGGTGCCGGCGTGGGTGAGGGCTGGAATGGACCTTGGCTCGTCATTGGAAAGGGCTTTTGCCATTTTCCAAAGAGAACAGTCCTGGGTAGTGAGGGATTCTACTTTGGACTCCCACCTGCTGCTGTGGAATTCAGTAAGCGAGTCTTTCACCTGCTGCGTTGCTTGATTTGCGAGCCTTTTGAGGCGGGGGTCTCCCGTCCTGAGGGCTCTTC
>JAHKBH010000951.1:0-22101 GCA_019049505.1 Pachyrhynchus sulphureomaculatus
TATAGGAAACATCATTCTTTGCGTTCGTTTCCCGTTTTTTTTTATTTCTTTATTTGCTTAGTTGAGTTATTATGCGAAGAAGTCCGTAATAAATGTCTTGTCTTTCCTGATAGTTGCTAGAATGCAATCATCTACGTACCACAATAGAAAAACTCACGTAAAGCCGTCAACAATTCAAACCGAGAACATGAAAAAAACAACCACCATTAACTTCCTTGAATTAACTCTATTACGAGAAAAATAACAATAAGTAAAATAGCAAATGGTACACAAAACCAACAAGGTCTAGAAAACTACTATTCCACATCATCGTCTAAATTTTCAGGGGGGAAGGAAAAATAAATAAAATACATATTAATAAATTTAATTGTTAGTTGTTGTAGTATAGAGGGGTTATTATTTTTTAATACTCAAGCGGATTCTCATATAATTGTCTTTGTGTTTCGGTATCGAAGGGTTCGTATCTGTTATATTTGTTAAACGTATATACGGTTTTAGTTCCAGTGAGGTTTTTATTTTGAGCTCTAACAGTTTGCATAGAAACAAGTAGGGATCGCTAACTACATTAGCCGAATTGAGCCATCGCTAATCTACTAATTTTTTCTGGCTTAAATTTTCTATTTGGTTATAAATATATTTATGAACTGTATTGTTTGGCCTCTAGAGTTTTGCCGAGTAATAATTTGTCATTTCATAACATTTTTGAAAAAAAAGCTTTATTTTATTTTTAAGTTATTTAGCGCACAGTAAGGCTTTCAGCATATCGTCCTTCTCATTTATCTTCTTCCTTTACTCTTTGTGTTATGTTTGTCAGTTTTTTTCGTTGCACTATTCCTAGGCAAATGATGTATCAAAATTGTTCTCGAAACAAATATTTTTCCAAAGAAAGACCGTGCTGCCACGCATTATTACTTGGGCAGACTGTTATGATATTAAATAGCCAGGCCGCGGCTCCGCTCGCGTTTACTTATATCACCACTATTGTCTACTGCTTATTCTTATAATTTACCCAAGCCGTAATAAAATATCTCCATTATTTCCCCTTATCTCTCAATATTTCTCCTTATCTCTCATTATCTCTACATAATTTTTTTTTTTTTCGATTATCTATGCTTAACTCTGCTCATTTCCCATTATTTCTCCATATCTCCCATTATTTTCTCCTTATCTCCCCATTATTTCTCCTTATTCCCCATTTATCTCACCTTATCTCCCATTATCTAGGCTTATCTCGACTTATCTCTCAATATTTCTCCCTTATCTCCCATTAATTTCTCCTTATCTCACCAATATCTCACCATAACTCCCATTATCTAGACTTATCTTTGCTTATCTCCCATTATTTTCTTCTCCTATACTCCCATTATTTATATTTATCTCCCATTATCGAGCCTTATCTCGATTTATCTCCCATTATTTCTCCTTATCTCCCATTAATCTAGGCTTATAATTTTCCGGGAAATTATATAGAACATATGTTTAAATTTAAAAAACACGTAAATCGGATAAGTGGTTCTCAAGTGATAAGCGCACTAACGGACAGACAGATAGACATACAGAAAGACGTTGCATTTTTATATATATTCTAGATAGAAGATTATAGATAAAACTTGGCCAGAGAACAAATGTATGAATTCAAAAAAAAAAACACGTAAATCGGATATAGGGGTTCTTGAGTGATAAGCGCACTAACGGTGACTGACACACAGACAAGAGAGACGTTGCATTTTGTATATATTATATACTTTGCTACATGATATTGTTCCATATTTAATGCTTTAGGCAGTGTATTGCAAGAGAACGCGCTAGCGGCCAACTTTCCTCCGACTTGATTTCACTTATCGTATCGTCACTGCTTATTCCTTATGTCACCTAGCGTAATCAAATATATCTTATAACCTGGCCAGAGAACCTATGTATGTAAAGACACATAAATCGGATAAGTGGTTTTCGCGTGATAAACGCACTAATGGGCAGACAGACAGACAGAGGAGACATTGTATTTTTATTTATATCTAATACCGATTATAGATTATAGATATTCTCTCGGTACATAATATTTTCCATATTTAATGGTTTAGATGGCGGTGTATTGCAAGGGCAACGCGGTAGCGGCAAACTTTTTTATTTTTTTCCGACATCATTCACTATTTATAGGTCACTACTCATTTACTTTATGCTACTTATCGTCCCATAATAAAATATAGCCTATAACCTGGCAGAGAACATATGTATGTTTTAAAAAAGAAAGTACGTAAATCGGATAAAGTGGTTCTCCAGTGATAAGCGCAAACTAACGGACAGAACAGACAGACAGACAGAGAGACGTTGCATTTTATATATATTATAGAAGATTCAGAAAATAAATATTCCAGAAATAAAAATTCGACTCTCTCTATGAGAAAAGTCATAAAAAATTGACAATTTCTAACCTTATCTAATTAAAAATCCTAAGGTTAATTTGATTATATCTATCATAAAACATATAGTTTTATCGATAAAAATAACATTGTTGAAATATGCGACATTCGATAATTTTAATACTTTTCTACATGTATATACGAGTATGTCACGGTAAAGCGAGCTGCGCACAGAAAATAAGCATTCTCCTTTTTTTTTGTCCAAAAAGTTATACCGTTTAAACTTTCTTTATACCAACTGTTTAACATTAATGCCAAACTTTTGTCAAAATGCCATAAACGCCAAAACGATTATTGTCGGTTTTTGATGGGAATTTGGTAAAGTTTACTTCGGGCAGTTTGTTCTCTGGTGCGCCGTAACGTACACAAGTTTACGTCCCTATGGGGATACAAAGCTGAGTTAGATCCCGACCTGTTTGGTTAAACTCTCTCCATAATAAAAAAGGGGTTTAGGTACGACGTTAAATTTATGTTTATTTTTTGGAGGTTGTAATTATTTTCGGAAGGTTAAATCGTGGTTAATTAAGGGAGTAAATTGTGACGCGCATAAAAAAATGCCACTGTAAACCCTTAGTTTTGGCCTGTTTGTTGTATAAATTAGGCCTAACAAACCAACAGCTGACAATTTGATATTTACTTACACTATAAAACCTTTATTTTGCCGCCTTAAATTATTTATCCTAAAAATACAGGATGGCCCAGTCGCCAGGGGTTTTGAGCTCTCATTAAATGTTAATAGGTTACATTTTAGCGCATAGACAGTTTTTTTAGAGGTGGAATACGATAAAAAAAAGTTTGCTAAAGTTTGATGTACGCTAAGCCCACAAAATCCAAAACGAAATAAAAAATTCGGTTTTTTTTCGGTAATATCTAGAAAAATAAAGAAGATATCTAAAAACTAATAGCACCATGTGAAACAGCGGGAAATTTCACGAAAAACAGTATATAGATTATTTTTCCAGATTTTTTTTTAGCGTAAGAGTTTACTAAAAATTTGGATAAGTGATTCCAAAAGTGTGGCGCACCACTTGAAGGTTAATCGATATTACTTGTTTTCAGAGTGTAAAAAAAATTAAAAGATAGTTTTTTGAAGAGGAGACTTTCAACTTTCCGATACTAATAATTTTTATTTTTATTGTTTTATAATTTGTAAAACTGAAACGAAATTACAAATCTATAATATATATAAAATGCAACGTCTCTCTGTCTGTCCGTCTGTTTGTCTCTCTGTCCGTTAGTGCGCTTATCATTTGAGAATCACTTATCCGATTTACGCACTTTTTTTTTTAAATATACATATGTTCTTTGGCCAGTTACAGGATACATTTTATTGTGTTAGGTAATATGAGGAATAAGGCAGTAACGATAATGGAGAATCAAGCCAATAAATAAAAAAAAAAAAAAGTTTGCTGCTAGCGCGTTCTCTTGCAATACATTGCCTAAAAACCATTAAATATGGAACAATATCATGCAGCAAAGAATATAATATATATAAAATGCAACGTCCCCCTGTCTGTCTGTCCGTTAGTGCGTTTATGACTTGAGAACCACTTATTCGATTTACATGTTTTTTTTGAAATTCATAGATTTGTTCTTTGGCCAGATTATCTATAATATTCTATAATATATATAAAATGCAACGTATCTCTGTCCGTCTGTCTGTTTGTCCGTTAGTGCGTTTATCGTTCGAGAACCACATATTCGATTTTTACGTGTTTTTTTTTTAAAATTCATATATTTGTTCTCTGGCCAGGTTATCTATAATCTTCTATATATATATAATGCAATGTCTTTTTGTCTGTCTGTCTGTCCGTTAGTGCGGCTAATCACTCGGGAACCACTTATCCGATTTGCGTGTTTTTTTTAATTCATACATTTGTTCTCTGGCCAGGTTATCTATAATCTTCTATAATATATGTAAAATGAAACTTTGCTTTGTCTGTCTGTCCGTTTGTGCACTTATCACTTGAGAACCAATTACGATTTACGTACTTTTTTTTATAAATATACATATGTTCTTTGGCCAGGTTACAGGATACTTTTTATTGTGTTAGGTAACATGAGGAATAAGCAGTAACGATAATAGAGAATCAAGTCGGAAAAAAATTTGCTGCTAGAACGTTTTCTTGCAATACATTGCATAAACCATTAAATATGGAACAATATCATGTAGCAAAGAATAAACATATATATAAAGTGCAACGTCTCTCTGTCTGTCTGTCCGTTAGTGCGCTTATGACTTGAGAACCATTTATCCGATTTTACATGTTTTTTTTTTTATTCATAGATATTGTTCTCTGGCCAGATTATCTATAATCTTCTATAATATATATAAAATGCAACGTCTCTCTGTCTGTCTGTCCGTTAGTGCGCTTATCACTCGGGAACCACTTATCCGATTTACGTGTTTTTTTTTAATTCATACATTTTTTCTCTGGCCAGGTTATCTATAATCTTCTATAATATACATATAAAATGCAACTTTGTTTGTGTCTGTCTGTCCGTTAGTGCGCTTATCATTCGAGAACCACTTATCCGATTTGCGTACTTTTTTCTTAAAACATACATACGTTCTCTGGCCAGTTATAGGATATATTTTATTACGTTAGGTAACATATAAGATCTAGAGGAGGAGGGATGGAGAAACCAGGAGGAGTGGAAATTAGGCATCGGAAGACGGAAGACGTTATAAAACCAATTGATATATATATATATATATATATATATATATATATATATATATATATATATATATATATAGATATATATATATATATATATATATATATATATATATATATTATATATATATATATATATATATATATATATATATATAGATAGATATATATATATATATATAATATATATATATATATATATATATATATATATATATATATCTTTTGCAATACACTGCCTAAATCATTAAATATGGAACAATAATCACGTAGCACAGAATATAATATATAAAATGTAACGTTTCTCAGTCTGTATGTCTGTTCGTTAGGGCACTTATCACTCGAAAACCACTTCTCCACACATGTTCTCGTTCCAGGTTATATAATAATAATAACAATAATCTAGAATCTATAATATATATAAAATGCAACGTTTTCTTTGCCGGTCTATCTGTCTGTCCGTTTGTGCACTTATTACTCGAGCACCACTTATCCGATTTACGTGTTTTTTTTTTCAGATTTATATATATGTTCTCTGCCGAGTTATAGGATATATTTTATTACGTTAGGTAATATAAGAAATAAGGAGAGAAGATAATAGTGAATCAAGTCGGAAAAAGGTTTGCCCGTAGCGCATTCTCTTGCATTACGCTGGCCTAAACCGTTAAATATGGAACAATATCATGTAACAAACAATACAATACTATATAAAAACGCAACGTCTCTCTGTCTGCTTGTCTGTCCGTTAGTGTCCCTATCCTTCGAGAAGGGGTTATCCTATTTACGAGTTATTTTTAATTCTTAACTTAATATTTATCAAAAAAATCTATAATATATATAAAACTCAAACGTCTTTCTGTCTGTTTGTACATTAGTGCGCATAGCACTCAAGAACCGCTTATTCGATTTACGTGTTTTTTTTTTATAAAATACATATACCATATTCTCTGGCCAGGTTGTAGGATATATTTTATTGTGTTAGATAACATAAGAAATAAGCAGTGACGATAATAGTAAATCAACTCCACGTGAGCGGAGCCGCGGGCACGGCTAGTATTTAATAAAACATAGTATTGAAAAAAAAATCCTTTTGCATATATCATTATTATACCAAAAGTTTCAATATAAGAGTAAATAAAAATACCCACATTGTCTGTGTTATTTAAAAATTGCGTTTTAAAAAATATGAAAATTTGTCTGCTGTAGCGAGCCGCCGGCAATTTTACGTTCAAAGCACTACGAAATGGTCAAAAAAAGTCGGACAATTTTTTTATTTAGTTACAGTTAAAAATGTACTGATATTCGAAAATCATTAAAAACTTAAAAAACACTTTATCTTTTTTTGCAATTTTGCTCTTAAAAAGTGTTCATGAAAAATATATTTTTTACTTATTATTAATCATACAACTTAAACTTAAAATAAAACAATATTTGAAGGTGGTAAATGAAAGATGAAAGTCTAAGCTTTAAGTGTAAAGTATTCATATTTCATTAAAATATCTAGGTAGAAAGAAAAGAGTTACTGAAAAACATAAAAATTCTAAATTACTCGAAAAAAAAATAATAAAATTACATACTTTCTGGCAGTCGTATTGCATCCGAAATTTGTCATCGGATTCTTAATCAGCACCTCGAGAAACCTCTTAATAGCAAATTTCAAAATGTTTAACAGTATAGAGAAACGTTAATTTAATCATAAATGAGGTTGGAAGCACGATTCCCACTACACCTGAAGGGGTTAAAGAAGTCATTTTATTTTAAATATTTTTTTTTAAATTACGGTAAAACTAAAAAAAATAATGCATATCCTATTCTTTTGTAAAATTTCCGGTTCTTTCACGTGGTCCTATTAGTTTTTCGATATCTTTTTTTTATTTTTCAAGATATTTGCGAGAAACCGTATTTTTTCATTTTATTTTTGATTTTGTAGCACTTTAGAGCATTGTTTATAAACAAAAGACCACAAGTTTTTCAAGGTCCAAAACCCTGGTCAGTACTTCAGAGAGAATAAAATCATAATGTTACTGTATCTAAACTATGTCTATCTCATCATTATTTTGACATTTTTTTTACTGCACTATAACCTAGTCTGAAGAATTGGCCCAAATAGCCGGCGTCTAGTAATTCTCATACTAAAGCCCCTATAGTAATTTGGATCGTTGCGAGGTAAGTTTCATATACAATTAGAAATTATATAGTCGAATTTTTTCGAAAGCGTTTAATTAGTTGAGCGTAATAGCTCGAGAAATATTTCCGAACTCTTCTTTGGCTAAACATTTATTTTACCTTTAGCGACTATTTTGATTTTATTAAGGGAAATTCAGCCTTGGTTTGAAAACAGTAGACCTATGTCAATCTTCAGGAACAGCAGCTTTTTTTAAGCATTAAAAACAAAAAGCTACATTTTTCCGGCTGACTACAAAATTTAATTCCCAACAGCTTTTGTCTAAAAACAAAATTGGATAAAAACCCATATAGATTACATACCTTGTTGACGATGCCCGTGAGAATAGTCTTGGCTGTCGTAATGTAAAACAAAAAGCAGCAATAACCGTATTTTTTTGCCTTTATGGCCCTAAAGCCAACTAACTATATTTCATTAAATCTGAACACAGCGCATCCCATTGTTTCGTATTTCCTTTATCCTTTTTAGACGGAGTGTAGTACAGTGAAAAATTTAGTTTCTACAAAGAACATGCTTTGTAGAATAAAATTTAATATAAATTCGTTAATTTAGTTTGTCATAAACTTATGATGCACGTTTTATTGTTGCTAATTTTTGTCTGCATAATTTCGTAATTTACGATAGACAATTATTTTAAAATTAAATTTAAAAAATCGATAAAAATTGATTTACTCAGTATTTTTTTTACAAAGACGCAGTTCTAAAATAAGTCGCAAAATTTCACTTCTTCAACTGATGGAAAAGTAAATTTCCATAGTACAGGTAAAACCATACAACACATAGACAACCCACCCCTTTAACCCCCTTTTCCTAAAAGGATATCTCTCAAAAAACTACGAGGTTTTGATTGATTTACTTAGTATTTTTCTTACAAAGACGTTGTTCTAAAATAAGTCGCAAATTTGACTTTCTCATCTGAGGGGAGAGCAAATTTCCATAATACAGTTAAAACTATACAACATATCGACATCCACCCCTTTCGCCTCCTTTTCCTAAAAGGATATCGCTCAAAAACTACAGGTATTATTTCTATTTCAAATATTATATTATCATTTTGTTTAGGACTTATTGTGCCAATAGCTAAAATATGTTTTACGTGATCTATATATATATATATATATATATATATATATATAATATATATAAATAATATATATATATATATATATATATATATATATATATATATATAATATATATATATATATATATATATATATATATATATATATATATATATATGTATGATTATCGGGAATCTATCTGGACTGTAAATAAATCTCTTTTCTTCTTTAAAACTCAATATTTCGTTATCGTTTGATAACTTCTTCAGGAGTAACTAGAAAATTAATATACCTATGTAAAACACTATTCTTTTTCGTCAAGGTATTAAAATATTGAAATATAAAACAAACAATTATGAAACAAACGAACAATCAATTAAAACACGTACGAAAATGTGAGTTTGTCCTCGAAACCAACACTCAACATCTTGATTTACTACAACAAACTGAGAGTAAACAGTCTCGGTACATATGCACTGTCGTGAATTCCAAACGAATGGAAAAACAGCAACAGAAAAACGTCATTAATTTACTTTATACTAAGAGGTGGCATATCTTTAATTGTTATTATTGCTATAATTGTAAATGATTAATACCTATTATGTTGCTATAAATAATTCTAAGTTGAGTAGTGTCTGATTTATAGTTAATTGACTTTGAGTCCCTGTTGATATGATACATTTTCTTAAAAAGTCTCCCTTTATAGTTGTTATCATGAGCTAAGATTTTAACTTTGTTATAATCAAAATTATGACCTGTTTTCACATGATGTTGCACCACAGCACTCCTGTGCTCTGTGAGTCTCTGTTTCAACCACTGAGATGTCTGCCCAGTATAACACGCTTCACATTGCAAACAAGACAATCAATAAACTACAGAGTTATTATATAAAATAGGCGTTCTATCCTTTATTTTTGAACAGTCCAGACCCTCGTATGCTGTTATATTTCGCAATTTTTATATTTGGAAAATCTCTGAATAAGCCGACAATTGAATTTGTGATTGGCTTTATAAATTGTAGCTTCCTGTATATCCTATGCTGTGTAGGCGTCTCATCAGTAGGGGCATCAGCACTATCCAAATTATAAATTAATTTTCGTAAAATGTGTTTAGGATAGGCATTGTTGACAAAAATGTTATACAGCTCGTCTAGGTTTCTTTTTTGAAACCTATCATCACTAATGCGTATGACCCTGTTTTTTCATTGCTATTACGGTGTTAAATTTTTGATTTTTTTGGGTGATTAGAGAAATAAGTAATGAATCTGCCTGACGCTGTGGGTTTTTTTTTATGCCAGTCAAGTATAATACTGTTGTCACTCGTTCTTATTACCTTAGTATCCAAAAAAGGAACACTGAGGTCCTGTTCTATTTCGATAGTGAACTATACATGGGTGTTAAATGCATTAAAATAGTTTAAAATGATTTCTGTATTGGCCTTGGGTACAGCGCAAATCAGATCATCAACATACTTGTACAAAAAGGGTAGGTTGCATGGTAATTGAGGAACCGCCGTTTCCAAAAGATAGTCCAACACCACCGTGGCTAAAAACTGGACTGATAGGAGACCCCGTTGGAGTTCCAAAATTTGTTTGAAAAATTTTTGGTTGAAACTAAAATACGTGTTGTTGAAGATGAATTTAATATGAATCAAGAAATTATGCTTTGAAATCATGGTGTTTGTTTGAATTAATTCCCACTTTTTTTCCGGAATAGTCAGGATTAAGTCTAGAGGTATATTTGTGAACAAGGATACCACATCCAAAGATATTAATACATACTCTTCTGGTAGTGTCGCTCCCTTTATTTTGTTATAACATATATATATATATATATATATATATATATATATATATATATATATATATATATATATATATATTTATATATATATATATTTATATATATATATATATATATATATATATATATATATATATATATATATATATATATATATATATATATATATATGTATATACAATGTGTCCCAAAAATTTTATACAAATGGAGAAAAAATACAAACAAATTTTTGTTTTTTGAATCAAGAGTTCGAAAAATTACATTATTTTTTCGTTTTATTTAATATCAATAGGGAAAGAGGTGTGGGGATCGTTAAATTTTGTATAGTTTCAATATTATTATGAGAGAATTTTTCCTGGTTTTTTTATTGGGATATTTTTCTAAAATTTTAGCTAATTATTTATACTAGAAGATATGAGGTGAAAAGAATGGGATAGGGAGTTAGAAAAATTGTGACGTATATATCATAATATACTAAAGGGATGTACTGTTTTTCGTGAAAAAAATCAGCGTTATTTGCTTTTCCTTACGTTTAAAAGGTCTTAGATCTTCTTATATGTACCCATATCAGGTCCCCTTAACGTTAGCTATCACTCTGACATATTCATCCCTGTTACTTCCGATTCGAAATAATTCTTCGACGCTATGAATATAGATATATATACAGTGTGTCCCAAAAAGTTTTATTCAAATGGAGGAAAAGTTTTTATCTTACTTAATACAAAAAAATTTATTCTTGATGAAAAGTTCTACATCACATGGAAATCCCTAATCAAATATCAAATGTTTAAAATATTTGATGTTATACAGGGAAAATAAAAAATAATGATTTATAATGAACAGCAAAGTGTGTTTAAATTTAAATACAGACCAAAATATTAATTCAAATGATAATAGGAACTGAAAAATTATGCTCACGTTTAGATTTGTGGCCTTCCTAGTTAAAAAGTCAAAAAACTCCAGTCAGTAATTGTTTGATTATTTATTAAATAAAAGAAAACGAAATCACTACAAATTTTAGACTGAAAATAAATGAACATATCTTTGGAACGACCTAACACAACTGTCAATAGACTTTAAAGCTAACGTCAGTCTGTATTTACAATAATTAGAAATGCCAGTAAAATTGAGTGTTGAAGATAAAATTGAAATTGTTCTCATAGTTGAAGATAATTATAAAACTTTTAGAGAAGCGGCAGAAACCTTTAATAATAGACACCCTGATAAAACTGTACATTTCACAACTGTAGGATATCTAATAAATAAATTTAAGATTTAGGGAAGTGTTAAAAAGGAGTTTCAAATTAAGATAATCAAAATCAAATAATGCTGTCGGTAGTAGAAAAGCCAAAAGATTTACTTCGGAAAAGATCAGCTTTGTTGAATGTGAGTAAAACTACAGTTGCGAGAATTTTTAAGATCAAATAAATTTTAAACCATATAAACCCCAATTTACCCATACTTTAAAAGCAGGAGATTTTGAACGAAGATTTAAATTTTGTGCTTGGTTTCAAGGAGAGTTGGAAGATAACAGGTTTATGGCAAGACAAATACTTGTCTCTCTGACGGAGCGACATTTACGTCTAATGGAACAGTAAGTTCTCAAAACTATCGCTGGTGGAGCGATGTTAATCCAAACTCGAGATCAATAGTTGTTTAAAACCAATGTATGGTGTGGAATTTTTAAAGATACAATTGTGGGACCATTCTTTTTCCGAAATAATATGAATGCTGAACGTTACCTAGAATTTTTAAATAATGAGTTCCCCCTGAGTTTCTTAATCGCCTACCAATAATTAAAAGACACCGTATATGGGTACCAACATGATGGTGCATCATGTCACAGTACGAGAAAGATTATCTCCTCCACATTTTTAACGGTAGAGTAATAGGGAGGTATGTGCAGTTAACTTGGCCCCCAAGGTCTCCCGACATCATCCCTCTAGACTTTTTTTATGAGGCTACTTAAAAGAAAAGGTTTATCTTAAAAAGGCAATTTCAAGATGTTGATCATCTTGAGAAAGTCATTAGGGAAACTTGTGAAGCTATAACTCCTGACGTAATTATAGATTAATAAAAGATTTTTCTCGACGAATAATCACCTGTTTAGAAAGAGACCGTAGATACACTGAAGCACATTGTACAAAAAAGTTAATCCGTATGTTTTAGTTGTTATGTTATGTACGTAGTAATTAACTAACGTTGCAATTTCAAAATAAAAAAATATTAGCACAAATTTATTATGGATGTATTTGTTGCAAAGTAGATAAAAAGGTTATTAAATTTTTAATATAAATATGAAACAATCAAAATCAGTGCACTAGTTTTTAATTAATTTCGTTTTCCCTTTATTCAATAAATAATCCGACAATTACTGACGTGTTTACCGGAGTTTTTTGAATTTTTAACTAGGAAGAGCCACAAATCTAAATGTGAGCATAATTTTTTTCAGTTCCTATTATCATTTTCAATTAATATTTTGCTCTGTATTTAAATTTAAACACACTTTACTGTTCATTATAAATCATTATTTTTTATTTTCCCTGTATACCATCAAATATTTTAAACTTTTGATACTTGATTAGGGATTTCCATGTGATGTAGAACTTTTCATCAAGAATAATTTTTTTGTATTAAGTAAGATAAACTTTTTTCCTCCATTTGTATAAAACTTTTTGGGGCACACTGTATATATATATATATATATATATATATATATATATATATATATACATATATATATATATATATATATATATATATATATATATATATATATATATATATATCTAGATTCATAGCGTCGAAGAATTATTTCGAGTCGGAAGTATGATGAATATGTCAGAGTGATAGCTAACGTTAAGGGGACCTGATATGGTACATATAAGAAGATCTAAGACCTTTTGAACGTAAGGAAAAGCAAATAACGCTGATTTTTTCACGAAAACAGTACATCCCTTTAGTATATTATGATATATACGCCACAACTTTTCTAACTCCCTATTCCATTCTTTTCACCTCATATCTCTAGTATAAATAATTAGCTAAAATTTTAGAAAATATCCCAATAAAAAACCAGGAAAAATTCTCATAATAATATTGAAACTATACAAAATTTAACGATACCCACACCTCTTTCCCTATTGATATTAAATAAAACGAAAAAAATAATGTAATATTTCGAACCCTTGATTCAAAAAAACCCTCAAAATAGACCCAGAAAACAAAAAATATGAAATCACCTTACGAACTCCCTTCTCTACCACTTCTACGTTGTATAATTATTTATAGCAAAATAAATAATTCTGCTTAAAATTTGTTTATTATCGCAGTCAAAAACCTCGAAAAAATCCCATAATATTATTAAAACTATACGATATTTGACTACTTCATCTCTTTTACACCTTTCCCCAATTAAAATTGAAAGTGATACAAAAATAACTTAATTTTCAGATACTTCGATTCCAAAAACCCTGAAAAAACCTATAACACTATATATAACAAGCAACCTTTTTTTACCTCCTACTCCACTCTTTTAACCCCTTTCAAATGCGTTTAAATTTTATGTTAATAAGCAAAATCCACCTTATTCAGCCTCTTTCCTCGATTAAAATTGAAATAAATGTAAAAAAAAAACCTAGTTTTTAGGTTTCTCGACTTTAAAAACCCCTAAAGAAGACATATAATACGACATATACGAATCAAGCTCTCTAATCTCCTCCCCCTTCCCTTTCATCCGTTATATATTTTACTGTAAATCTTTAGGCATAAAATGTACTTATTATTTCAACAAAAAAAGGAAAAGTTACCATATTACTCTTAAAACATATTAAGTTTATCGATCTCCACACCTTTCACCCCCTTGGCGTGAAGAGGTATCGTTAAAAACTATAGGCTTCACTCCCAAATTAGTAATATCTATTATCAATTTTAACATTGATATCTCATTGATTTTGACAGTTATTATGCCAACAGATAGACATGATGACAGACAGACCGACGAAAAAACCCTACAATGTAATAAAAGTAAAAATCTCCAAGTTTAATTTTGTGTTTGCCAAAAACAACTTTCCATTTTAAACATGCAACTCCAATTCCCTATCTTGAATTTTGTGTAGCTAATACAGTCTATGCTGGTTTGGGTCTGCCATGTGTTGCCAAAGAGGGACCCGTAGATGGCATATCATAGATTTATTGATATGTTGAAGTCGCTTCGCTAAGATCTTTGAAATCTTCTAAATAGCGTGAATAACTTCATCTATCCTGATGTTCAGCGCCTTATTTCTGCTTATCAATTTCACCACTATCAATTACTAATTTTGTTCAAATCACACACAGTGATAACTTGGGGACAGGTGGATGTAGTGTACTCTGCTACTATCGATTTAGTGGCTCAGAGTTACCCAGAAATGAAGGAAAATAATTTTCGAAATATCCGTCTCGGCAGTGAAAAACGATAAAAAAAGAGAATATGTACCTATGCTATAAAAACAGCCATTTTAAACTGAACTAAAGACCACCATTTTCGCAGTTTTTTTTTCCCCTCAGACATGCCGTCCTTTTTTTCGACGCGACGGAGTGCGGATCGAACCATAAGGAAAGGTCAAGGTCGCAAAGTCTAGTCGGGGTGCGGAATTTACTTTTATGAGATTTTAGCGTGTCTGGAAGATGCGTGGCTGATTTTCGCTTTACTTTTACATCGTTTTATGAACACTAGGCCGACAGTCAGCACTTTATATTTGTGGTTTATATTTTGTTATTGATCAGGAGATAATGTCACGAGACCATTATTATTTTGCTTTATATATATATATATATATATATATAGTATATATATATAATATATATATATATATATATATATATATATGTATATGTAATGTAATACATTAAATTTCTGGTTTCAATCCGTTGGTCTAATAATGAATTTGCACGACGTTGCGCTAAAATCTCATTTGGCATTTTCAAGTGCTCTTGCTGCTGCTGCTGCTACCACCCGATCTTGCGATTACAGCGATACAGTGATTCAAGACCAACGTGACTCGTTTTTTTTTTTTTTTCCTCACACGCGTAGCTCCTGCATCGATTTAGGGATTTTTCTGCAGCATTTTGTGCTATGCTTGTAAAGAAAAAATCGCCAAAACCAAGAAGGTACACAATCGGAAAATATAAGACAAGTTTCTTGTCCTCCTCAATAGTTCAACATCTTTTTGGAGGGTTTCTAAGACTGTCAATAGGTGTCTTTGTGTTGTTGTTCGCCATATCCCACTTTTTTATTTAAACACATCGGTGTAGGTGAGCAGTGATGAATATTTGGCATATAATCTGGTTTAAGCAATCAAAATAAAACATCCAACTGAATAAAACGACTGGAATTGCCTAGTTGCTCAGTGGCTCAGGCCGATTCTGTTTACACGTCATATACAAGCTAAACGTCACGTTATATCTGTCAGTAACATTAAATTACTTCAACCTTCAGATTCATTCATTTCATAATATTCATTAAAATTCTCAGTTTTTTGTCACTTTCACCATTTTTCACTACCTCATTGATTCCCTATAATGGCAACCTATTCATCAAAGTGTCCGCCAGTAGGAATCGATCTTGGAACAACATATTCAGTTTGTGGGTGTTTTTAAGAATGGAATTGTGGATATTATTGCAAACGACGAGGGAAATCGTACGACCCCTAGTTACGTGGCTTTTACAGGTACTTATATAATATTAAACCATCAGGTTTAAAGGACAAGAGCAAAACTTACTGAAAGTCTTCGTTAACCACAAAATATTTTTCTAAATATCTATTTAAACTAATTTTAATAGATGCTGAACGTCTTATTGGAGACGCTGCCAGAAGCCAAGTTGCTATGAACCCTACAAATACAGTATATGGTATCAAACGCCTTATTGGAAGAAAATTTGATGATCCCATGGTACAGCAAGACATCAAAAATTGGCCTTTTGAGGTTTTTAATGATAAAGGTAACTTACTAGTTAGCAATTTGGGCAATAAAACATTTGTATTAGGTTGTATAGTATGCAGAATGTCAAAACACACCAACATCACAATTACAAGCAGTAGATAGCACTCTGTCTCAAGAGTTGTCTGCCTAACCAATGACACTAACAGATAAAAGGTGATATACAATACCATAAAAACAAGTAATCAAAAGAAATTCAGCACAGAAATAATTAAGAAAATTTTAGAACAAAATATGACACAAGATAAAATACAGCTCGAAAACTAGAGCATATATAACATTCTATGTAGTATTTCCGGTCAAGCATACACAGGACAAAGCCACAGAGGGATATATGTGCATCAATATAGTCTCCTTTAAGAGCGATACAATCAGTCCAACGCTTTTCTAACATTTCTATATCTTTCTTGTAGAAGCCTTTGTCTTTGTCTTCAAGATAAGCATTTTTTTGAGGTCTGCGAATAGATAATAGTCACTGGTGGGTCAAATCTGACGAATACGGTGGATAAGGAAGCAATTTGAACTTCAATTCATGCAATTTTGCCATCGTAACCATTGACTTGTGACACGGTGCACTGTCTTGATGAAAAAGTACTTTTTTCTTGTTCATTTAGGGTCGTTTCTATACGATTTCTACCTTCAAACGCACTAATAACATTCGCTATTGATGGTTTTTTCCCTTCTCAACATAGCTGATGAAAATTATTCCATGCGCATCCCAAAATACAGAGGCCAAAAACTTCCCAGCCGACTGTTGTGTCTTTGGTTGCTTTGGGTTACTTTCACCGGCTGCTGTCCACTCAGCTGACTGCCGATTTGATTCTGGTGTGTAGTGGTGGATCCATGTTTCATCCATTGTAACATATCGCATGAAAAAATCCTTTTTATTGCTCTTAAACAGGTCCAAACAGCACTCAGAATCATCAACACGTTGTTGTTTTGGACTACTGCGAGCAAACGAGTTATCTATTTCAAACAGAGCTTTCTCATGCCCCAATGTTCATGCAAAATATGACGAACAGGTTCTTTTAATGTCTTTAGAGTGTCAGCTATCCCAAGCAATTTCAGTTTACCATCATCCGAAACAATTTTGTGGAATTTTTTTATGTCTTCCGGTGTAACTACCTCATTTGGGCATCCAGACCGTTCAGCATCATTTGTATCTATACGATCATGCATATTCAGCATACCAGTAAATGTTGAGTGATTTTTCAATTGCAGAGACCCTGTACCACTTATCAAGCCATTGCTTTGCTTGAACGGTATTTTTTCCCGTCAAAAAACAGTGTTTAATCAACAGACGAAATTCTATTTTTTTCCATTGTTTTGAAAATATAAAAAGTATCGTCACTACACCCACTGTAACTTGTAAACTAAGCGTCAAAATGTCATGAAATATGGATTTTTTTTGAAAAGGGCGTCATCTATATGTCAGACCAAAAACTTTTCAGTCTACGTGTTACAATCGATTTTAATAGTTAAAAACAAATTACCCCTGTAAAACACAACAAAAAACAAAAATTATCCGAGAAGCCATCCAAATATAGATAAATGATACTTTAAACAAAAAGACGCACGAGCATATAACAACCAATTCAACAACATCCAGTCCACGTCAGCTTAGAGAGGGTCAGTCTCGACCAATCCCCGTTACAAATTCAGGTCCTGGCAGTAAATAAACAGCACTTGCAAGTGCCAAACTCTCAGTTAATTAACCAACAAACATTAATGGCAAAACCTCTGTGACTTTCCAGTGAAAATAATATTGATTATTCCGGAGCTACAGTGATAGTAACATGACATCACGACAAAACCAGTCTGATAATAATTTTGAGACAGTTAACATGTAATTTTTTAATTTTTGAAAAACTCGATTTTCTAGAGATGTGCTTATATGGAAATTGCATATTCAATTATGTTTTTACTTTAGGTAAACCAAAGATTAAAGTAAAATATAAAGGTGAAACGAAAACGTTTTTTTCCCGAAGAAATATCTGCTATGGTATTAGCAAAAATGAAAGAAACAGCTGAAGCATACCTAGGTAAGTTCTGGGTTAATTCAAACTTCATTATTTAAATTATAGAGTGTCCCCCATAAGTAAGTTCAAATTAGTCTAGCTTTTTGCATGATGGAACAAAACGCCATTCTTCAATCCAATTGCTGGGCGTTAACTTGGGAACAAATATGTCTTGGTATGATCATGTCGCATGCCTAACAAAGTTCTAAAGCTGGGTATATTATTTTACACTCCACAACAACTGTTAATTCTTGGACTCACCAGATTATCTATTCTACAATAATTTTCCTGGAAAGGGTTTCGATGGATGTGGCCGGCTTAATTCCTCCCAGAGCGGTGCAGGCTAGAAATACACATCGCTCTAATACGACACATCCGTTGTCACTCTTCGTGCAAACCCTTTTTCAGCAGTCTCTTATATGGAGAACATCATCCGGCAGTACAATTTACAGCGATTCAAGACCAACGGGAGTCGCATTTTTTTTTTTCCGCACATGCGTCGCTCCTGTAGGGCTTTAGGGATTTCAGGGCAGCACGTGTGCTATGCCCATACAAGAAAACAGGGGATGGAACATGACAAAGGCACACAACGTAACGATTTATACTTAGACTACATTATTTTTGGGAAATAGTTTTCCAAAAGTTTTATATACAATGGAGCTTTTTCCTTTACCATTTTATTTTGTTACTGTAAAATATTTCAAATTATGTTTTTTTATTGGGTAACCTGTATATGCCATCATATTAGCAAAATAATTAAAGGAACAGCTCTTACTTGCAAAACAAACCTATTTTTGACGAAATTTTTCAAACTGTTGAACATCACTAACTACTTATAACATGAAACAGTTGGTGACCTTGGAAAAAAAGGTACCAACTTAAGTATATTAACACAAGTTACATATGTTTTAGGAGGTCATGTTTCAAAAGCAGTTGTAACAGTCCCAGCCTACTTCAACGATTCCCAGAGACAAGCAACAAAAGATGCAGGAACCATCGCCGGCCTTGATGTTCAAAGAATAATAAATGAACCCACTGCAGCTGCGATAGCTTACGGACTAGATAAAAAGGAAGAGAAAGATAGACATGTTTTTAATTTTTGATTTTGGCGGAGGCACATTTGACGTCTCCATTCTGTCAATTGCTGGTGGTATTTTCGAAGTACAGTCGACTGCAGGAGATACACATTTAGGTAATCTCATATATATATATATATATATATATATATATATATATATATATATATATATATATACATATAGGGGTGTCCAAAAATTGACGCAAGAAGTAATTTTGATAGAAAACACAGGTTTTTAATTAAAAATTGTAATTTTTTTTATTGATTGATTCATAAAGTATACAGTATAGAGTTATGTATGGAATAACATATCGGGTAAATGGCCTCTACGGCTTTGCTGGCACATACTACTCACTAATTTCCTCCTTCAAGTCGTAGGTGGTCGTGGGCTTCTTGGTATAAACCTTAGACTTTAAAAAAACTCCAAAGAAAAAAAGTCCAACGGCGTTAAATCGCATGATCTGGGCGGCCAGTTCTGATCACCAAAACTGGATATTACACGATCAGGAAATTACTCATGCAGTAATTGAATTGTTTCTCGGGCTGTGTGGCCCGGGCGTCCACATCCATATCTTGCAATTTAGGCACAAAAAACTGGATTATCATATGGAGATAACGATCATCAATAACTGTTATTGCCTGGCTAACCGCATTTTTTCGAAGAATAATAGTGCGATGATGCCTCCAGCCCAAAATCCGCACCAAACAGTGACACGTTGTGGATGCATTGTTTCGCAACAGTTACGTGTGGATTGTCTGAACCTCAAATGCGACAATGTTGTCCATTAACGAAGCCATCAAGATGGAAATGAGCCTCATCGCTGAAGATAATTTTCTTCGAAAAATCAGTTTCCACTTGTTGTTCCATAATCCATTTAACGAACTCTCTTCTTTGTGCATGGTCAGTAGGCTTCAGTTCTTGAGTCAATTGAACTTTGTAAGCATGAAGATGCAAATCTTTCGTGAAAATACGCTATCAAGAGTTTCTTGAAATGTCCAATTCTTGACCACGGTGCTGAATTGATGTTCCTGGAGTCTCAGCAATACTGTCACGAACTGCTTCAATGTTTTTTGTGTCGAATGACTTGTTGAAGTACGGCCAGAGCGTTTAAGATCATTAAGCACCATACAAATGGCGCCAAATTCAAATCTTGCGTGAATTTTGGGACACCCTTTATATATATTGACAAAATGACACCTATTTTGTCATGGTTTTCTGTCAGTACCCGGATAAGGTCTGAAATGGTGTTCTTTGTGTTTGCTAAACCTAGCCCAGCTGATGAGCCGTGATACGGGAGAAACGCCTCTTGGGATGGCCTAGCAAATACAGAGAACACTTTTAGGAACTACCAAAGTGCGGATTTTTCGATTGGCCTTGGTTGCTTCACCAATGCGCCATATATATATATATATATATGGCGCATATATATGTATATATATATATATATATATATATATATATATATATATATATATACATATATATATAGAAGGTTAATGAAGTTAAATTTATACTTAGATTGCGACCACACCCATCAGAAAAATAAAAGATTATTTAAATATTTTCCCACGGTGAATTTCGATTTCAAATGTTTGATGAGTTTAGAATTAAACAAATGTACTGACTCAGAATTATGCGTTAAACTTTTCTGATATAACAACGAAACATGAATGCTTTGTTTTTTCCATTTTTGTGGTGATACGCAACATACAAATGAAAAATTCTTTCTCACCAACTGTATTCTGGGCGAAAAGTTAATTGAAAAACATAAGTTTTGAATTCTGTACCGAAAAAGGATACGATTTGCACGGGAAAAGAATTAGTTCTCGTTTTAAGAAAGCATGGACCATCAAAAACATGCACCAGTATCACTTTTACCGACCTTTGAATAATAAGACTGGCAAAATTTTTTTCGGAAGATGATGTAAGTATGGTCCATAAAGTTTTCTAAAATGTAATGGCAACTGCCGCCCTGAATTAACAACATGACAATGAATATGAATTTATTATTGATTCCTTTTACACGCGTTGTGATCAATAATTATAAAAGCAATTGTAATTGCTCGTAATAGAAATACATGTAAGAATGTAATTATTATTAGATACAATAAAACTTATATTATTTAACCATCTTTTTTCATCAACACATTAATCGTTCTCATCATATACCAATGAAGTATTAATGTGGAGTCAGCGTGAACAAGCGCGCTCGCGAACGTATTTCGGGAGGTGCGCGCCGGGCGGCAAAAACCCAAATATTTACAAACTCAAGTCCGATTCTAAAGATTTTTTTTTATATTTTGTAAGAATTATGTGTCAGAAACATAAAAAGTCAAAACAAAAGTTTTGAAAACGATTGAGAACATTAAAACAGCATTTGTTAACAAAAAAAGTCTCTAACGGTTTTTTTTTTCTCCGAACGAATATTTTATTTTTGTAAAGTCCATGTCGAAAAAGTATTGAGCCTTATTTTCATTAGGTAGCTTTAGCGTCGGACGGGACGAACGGACGAACCAGTAAAATGATAGCTCCAAAGTTGGGACGATGATCACTGATGATGCCAATGCATGTAATGTCAAGCAAATTAAGATTGGTTTTCGACTATGATGGGGGGAAGAATCGAAACAGATCTCTGACCAGCAGGTCAAAGCACGTTGGTGTTGTGGCTTAGTTGGTACATTTCAGGGGCGTACACCTTGAGATCGTCGGTTCGATCTCCGGCGGCACCGAGAAACTTTTTTAATTCTCTTTTGGTCGTGTGTTCCTAAAAATATGCATATTTTATTAGGAGGTGAAGACATCGACAATCGAATGGTCCAATATTTCAAAGAAGAATACAAACGAAAATATAAATCTGATTTAACCAATAA
>JAHKBH010000952.1:0-27000 GCA_019049505.1 Pachyrhynchus sulphureomaculatus
TAGTAGCAAATTCATAAAATATATACAAAAAAATGATTTCTTTTCTTTTATAGCAAATCTTTCACAGATTCGTTTCATAATAAAAAGCTTGAAGCTAGAAGCAAACTAACACACTCAGACTGAGCAGAGTTATTTAAATAAGTATTATTTTAGAAAAACAAACTTCAATAATTAAATTGCAATTGGTACAGTAAAAGTTACAACTGAAAAATAAACATAAGGGATTAGCCATTACTACTACATCTACTACTTCAATTATGAAGTGTGTGTTGTATTGTATTGTTATTGTAAAAAACCGGTCAAGTGCAATTTGAACTTGCACAATTAGTGTTCCGTACGTTGATTGTTTTTAAAATAAAAAATTTTGTTAGGGTGGTATAAAATGATCAGTGACTTCAAAAAACACACCCCAAATGAGTTTTCAACAAAGTTTGTTTCCAATCTTTACTGAAAACTGGTGACCTTGAAATTTTGTTTTTTTTTTATATACCAAATAAATTATTAAAGGTAATGCACTCAAGTCAATTTTTTTTCTTTTACTTTTTTTTCGATTTTTCAGTTTTGCAATATTACTATTTTTTTAATTTTTATTTTTTTCTCTTTTGTTTTTTAAAAAGTTTTTTGATTTTCCAAATTTTTATTAATTTTCATTATTTTAAAGTTTTATAACGAATCGTCGATTTTTTCAAACTTTCGAAGTTTTTTTGAATTCTTATTGACTCTTTCCACTTTTCAAAATTTTTCAGTTTGTAACAATTTTTTTCGATTTTTTTAATTATTTTTGATTTTGTTCAATTTTTTTAAATTTCTTCCCGATTTTCAGTTTTCCTTTCGAATTTTTCAGTTTTTAACTTTTAAATTACGTTTCAAATTACACAACTGATTTTTCCATTTTTAACAATTTTTATCGATTTTTTAATATTTTTTGCGATTTTTTGTGTTTTTATGATTTTTTTTTTTCGATGTTTGACGATTTTTAAGTTTTTTAACGATTTTATTTGGATTTTTTAAATTTTTTCTCGGTTTTCAATTTTTTTTCTTCTTTTACTATTTTTTCGATTTTTCAATTTTGCAATATTACTATTTTTCAATTTTTATTTTTTTTTCTTTTGTTTTTTAAAAACTTTTTTGATTTTCCAAATTTTTATTAATATTCAATTTTTTTAAGTTTTATAACGAATCGTCAATTTTGTCAAACTTTTGAAGTTTTTTTGAATTCTTATTGATTTTTTCCACTTCTGACAATTTTTCAATTTGTAACAATTTTTTTTCGATTTTTTTAAATTATTTTTGATTTTGTTCAATTTTTGTTAATTTTTCCCGATTTTCAGATTTCCCTTCCCTGAAAACTGGTGACCTTGAATTTTTTTTTTTTTTTTTTACATACCAAATAAATTATTAAAGGTAATGCACTCGTGATAATTTTCGTTCAATCTATACCCCGTGGAGAATATTCCAGAATTTTTTCAAATTTTTTGATCAGTACTTTTCGAGATAAGGTAGGGGACAGCGATTTTTTAAAAGTAATACGAAGAGAAGTGTGCGCAAGTATTACATTACACAACACACTCCAAATGAGTTTTCAACAAAGTTTGTTTCCAATCTTTACTGAAATCTGATGACCTTGAAATTTTTGTTTTTTTTATATACCATATAAATTATTAAAGGTAATGCACTCGTGATAATTTTCCTTCAATCTACACCCCGTGGAGAATATTCCAGAATTTTTTCGAAATTTTTTGATAAGTACTTTTCGAGATAAGGCCCGAGACAGCGATTTTTCGCGATTTTTTAAAAATAATACAAAGAAAAGTGCGCGCAAGTATAATATTATATATATATTTTTTACTCGTGTTTTCACAAGCTTTCATTTGACACCACACTCGATGACCTAGTAAAAAAATTTTTTTTTTCACTTCCGGCTTCACCCCCCAAAACTAACCCCTTAAGTCAAAATTTAATTCTCAAAACTACGTGGCTCTGATGAGGCCATCAATTCCTATATTATTACCAAATTTCACCTTTCCATGTCAAATAGTTTCGGAGAAAATCGGGTGTGACAGACAGACAGACAGACAGACAGACAAACAGACAGACAGACAGACAGACAGACAGACAGATAGACAGAAAGACAGACAGACACCGAAGTGATCTTATAAGTGTTCCGTAGGGAACACTAAAAAATTATCTTGGTTGACGTGATTTATTCCTTTTATTTTTTTCGGAAAATAAATTTATTCCGTCTAATTAAAAATTTCTTCTTTCCAAACTATTTTAGCTAACACGCAATTTTATAAAAATCGATATATAGTACTCGTATATGTGCAAAAATGAACCATTATTTTATATTTTATGAATATCTATAATTTACATATCAGTAGTTGAGGCTTTGAGGATGCTATTTCATATTTTCGATAAAATTACTTACTTACTTACTTAATCCTTATGCCTTTCTACCCCTATTGTTAGGAGTGTAAGGTTTATGCTTCAATTTCTTTTGAATTTCCCGTTCATCTTTTGTTAAATCGTTGTTTATGTAAATTCTCCCTCTTAAGTTTCTCAGTTTGTTTTTATTTTTCATTACAGCTTCTTTATCTCCCTTGTGTCCAAGTTCTATCTTGTATATAGTTGCTCCTATTTTTATCGCATCTTTAATCTGTACTTTTGTGTCCGTACTCCTCTCCATAAAATGTTCTACACCCATTTTCAGATCTGGTTGGCTATTCGCTTCAAATCTCACTCCCGATATTACAATATTATTCCTTACGTTGTCTTTTTCCAGTTTACTGATCTTCAAATCCATACTTCTCATGTTTTCTCTAATTGTTTTATTCTCCTTTTTCAATACTTCATTCTCCTTTCTTAGTTCCTTCAACTCTTGTTAGCATCTCTTCTGATCTTGTTTTATTATATCTTTCATATCTGACATTAGCTCTCTGATCATTTCTTTCAAATTGTCTATCTTATCTACTCTTTCGTTTTTCTCTTTCTTTGGTGTTCTCATCAGCTTTTTCCTTTTCTTGAATAATCCCATTGGCTCTACTTTTTCTTTGATTCTTCCTCTTTTCGAGTCTCCTGATGTATAATCATTGCTATTCATTGTTCTTTCTGTTATAAAAACTTTTTTCCAACACGGGAAAAAAGAAAAAGAAATGTTTATAATTCTTATTACCGTAAACAGTAAAACGATCAAGGTGGTCTCTTATCGTTTCGTTAGCTGCATACAATTTCACAGAATTATTCTCATTAACCTCCAAATTTTTTACTTATTGTCTTAATTTTAACACTACACTTTGCTTTATTTCTAGTCTCTCTCGTTTGCAATCGACAAAATAATTAAATAGAGCGAAACACTATCGTGATAATGCTTGTTGAACGAGGACTATTGCCGGACACACTTCGCGATCCGAAACTAAAAATATTATACTAATTGACTTTATATTTCTTATGACAACGAAATAAAATTTTATCTCTGAATCATACTTACATCATTGTATTTTTAAAACTTGTAAAAAAATGTTTGTATAAGAATGAACTAACAAATATTCCTATTTACTATTTTTACAAGTGTTATTTTAGCTTATTAGTATAGTTCGACAATGAAATAATAAATCTTATTCAAAGAAATTCATCATCATTATCATCCTTAGCTTATTCCACCTATAGTCCGAGGTAAGCCTCTCTAAGTTGTCTCCAATAAGCTCTGTTGTTTGCTTTTTGTATCGAATCGTGTCCTGCTAATCTTTTTATGTCGTCCATCCGTCTTGTCTGTGATCTACCTTTCAATCCTTTATGTTCTCTAGGCCTCCATTCAATCATATGGTATGTCCATCTATTATCATTCTTCCTTGCCATATGCCCCACCTAAATCCACCTTAATATACATATTCGTTGTACTACGTCTGTCAGTTTTGATCTTCTTCGTATATCGATGTTAGGAATACGATCTTAGAGTCTTATATTTAGCATTCCTCTCTCCATTGCTCTTTGAGTTACCTTGAATTTATTTATTATACTCTTATTTGAAGGCCACGTTTCAGTACTCCATGTTAATACGGGCAGTATATATTGATCGAACACTTTGACTTTTATTGTATTTGGGAAGAAATTACAGTTTTCCAATTCCAAAGAAAGCTGGTGGTCGACGTATAATATTATCTGATAAAGACCTGAGAACAGTTTTTACGGTATTTATGTTCAGGGACACCCTCTTCAGCGTCTGAAGTGACTGTACTTTTAGTGAGTAAGTAAGTGCACCAAACATTAAATTCCTCAAAGTTTCAAGCCGTTGCACAGTGATTCGGCAAGATCATGCTAGCGGGACAATATTCATGACGTAATTTCCAGGAACCACTGATAACGACTTGTAAACAACCCCCCCCCCTATTTAACGAATTCCAAGAATTAATTTGTTTATCACCTCATAAAGGTATCTTATCAGGGGGTCAAAGTAACCCTTTATAAGAGAGGTCATTTTCATTTGCAAATCAGTTGCATTTTATGCACACTTGTGATAACATATTTTAAAATTGGTAGCAAAGTGAAACGAGTTTTTTTGTGATGGAATATTCTGTTGAAGGTATGTACTCTATTATGACTTATTTTTTATAAAAAATATGTATACTTTTAGTGTAACATCAATTTGTAAATGTATAGATAAATCCAGCAAATTTTACGTTAATTGTAAACTTTAAAAGTAGCAACTTTTTTTATCCACATATATCCACCTAGATTTTTCGATATATAATACCTACAACATTCAGGCACAGATTCATATATATTAAAGACCCCGAAAAGGCCCGAAAATAAAATTATTTTATTTTTTTCAGAACGAGTCGTGACTATGACGAAAATGGAGTTTTTTGAAGAATGGCTAAAACATGACAAAACTGAACGAAACAGTGGCATTTTTTATTATATAAGTGAAAAATTCAATATGTCTGATGTTTCTGACGATTCTCTAAAACGACTCAAAATGAAAATATCAAGCCTTTCAGCAAAATTCAATCAAAAGTGGACTTCTTTAAAGTGTAACAAAGAAATGTTTCTAATCAAACATAAAGATTGGTTAGAGGGATCCGGAATCGAAATAAAGATGTGTGTTAACCAGCCGTGCACTTCAACATCATCAGTGGCTCTTTCCGTAGGGCGACCCAGGAAATCATTTGAAGACTCATCAACGAAAACAAAGAGACGGAGAGTAGAAGATCTTTTGGAATCGCGAAGTGCAAGTGAGCTTATTACAGCAGCTGAGTTAGCTACTCGAAAAGAAGGGCATCGAAGTGTTGCTAAACAGATCCATAACGTCGCAGTCAGTGAAACTAGAGAAAAGAATAAGTGTTCTGAACAAAGTCGGCAGTTAACACCAGACGAAGCTTTAGCTTATTATGTGGACTCGAAATCGACTTCTCACTCATATAAACAAACAAGAAAATGGTCAATGAAAGCGGGACATCAAGTGTATCCATCGTTATATAGTTTAGGTAAGTCCAAAGCTTCTTGTTGTCCTTCTGGCGAATATATTTTTGTGACTGAATCTCGAGCTGAAATTAAACTTCACGCGATTTTGGATAAAACGGCTGAACGATTAGTTAAAGCTGAGACGGAAGTCATTAGAAGTGTGTTACCTCGTTCATATTATACGTTGGTAAGCAAATGGGGCTGTGATGGGAGTTCGGGGCATAGCACGTATAAGCAGAAATTTGAGAACACTAACGCTACAGACGAATTTTTGTTCGTATACTCATTTGTCCCTTTGAGACTGCTTGATGGCGAAACTGTGATCTGGCAAAATCCAAGACCTTCCTCTACTTTATATTGCCGTCCTATTAAGTTTATTTTTGCCAAGGAGACAAAAGAGTTTACGAAAGAAGAAACTTCTAAAATTTTAGATGAAGTAAGTCAGCTTCTTCCAACATTATGTAACGTTGCTGGATCTCAAATCTCTGTTAAACACGATTTGTTGTTGACAATGACTGATGGCAAAGTGTGCAATGCCTTAACAGACACAAGTTCAACACAAAAGTGTTATATTTGCGGTGCCACCCCGTCTACTATGAACGAGGAGTCAAAGAAATATCCCAGCAACGAAGAACGCCTTGCATTTGGTTTATCTACTTTACATGCATGAATCCGCACGTTTGAATGTTTGCTTCACATCAGCTATCGTTTAGAAATAAAAAAGTGGCAAGTCAGGGGAGATAACGACAAAGCTATTGTGAAGCAACGCTCACAAGAGATACAAAAAGTGTTTAAAGATCGTATGGGTCTCATTGCAGATAAACCAAAACCTGGGTATGGTAACACAAACGATGGAAACACAGCACGTAGATTTTTTTCCAAAGCTGAATTGAGCAGCGAAATTACACGATTAGACGTAAACCTTATTCGTAGATTTCATGTAATTTTAAGAACTTTGTCATCAGGATATGACATAAATTATATAGAATTCCAAAAGTTTTGTGTTGATACTAGAAAATTATACCTTGATCTGTATTCGTGGTATTCCATGCCCGTTATTGTGCATAAAATTCTTGTACACAGCGCGGAAGTTATAAAGTCTTTTCTTTTTCCCATTGGACAACTCTCCGAAGAAGCCTAGGAGGCAAGAAATAAATACTGTCGTAGATTCCGTGAACGGCACACCAGGAAGCGGTCACGTATTGCCACAAATACAGATCTTTTGAGAATGCTTTTAATTACGTCTGATCCTGTTATCAACTCGTATAGAGAATTACCGCGAAGAAAATTTACTTCTTTGCCATCGGAGGTTCTGCAGTTGATTATCCCACCTTCATTGCCATCCGAAACACCATCAGTAAGTCATCATCACGAATTAAATGAGGAGAATTATTTACTCTCTGAATATTCTACTGAATGGGAGAGCGGTGATGACCACTCATCTGATGGTGATTAGTAGGTTTAAGTATTTTTTTATTGTAATTATTATTCTTATTTTATTGTGTGTTGTAGTTGCTTATAATTCATGCCTTAGTATATAAGTTATTTAATATTATATTTATTTTGCTTATACACCTTGTTATTGTAAATAATCGATATATAGATACTGTTATTGTACTAATTTATTTTAAAAGAAATAATATTTCGTAAATTAATAAATGTGGGTACTATCATTATGATTTTTATTTTTTTCCTAGAAATTTCTTTGTAAACAAACATGATTGTGCTTTTCGCACATAATGAGTAGGTAGACGTATGTAGCTAATTAAAGAACAATTAGCGACAATAGTGAACAAATGAGACACATTAGTAAACCACTTCCGTCTTGCAGCTACAAATTTCGATTAATACACATACAGTACGCATTTTTCAACTTTTTTTTTCTTAAAATAGCTTAAGATACCTAGAATATACATAAACAATTGAAATAAGTGAAGAAATAATATTGTCCCGCTAGCTTGTACTAGTCGAGACACTGTGCGTTGAAAAGAAAAAGAAACCATTTTCAAGTAAAAAATGTTATTTTTGAAAATGTCTCTTAACATATTACACTCTATGGATGATTGGATAAAAATTATTTGGCTCGTTAAAACCAGGAATAATATATATCTCACTAGTGGCTCCAAATGAGCTGAAAAGGAGAGAAACAATCACTGCAGGCCATTATCCAGATTGTGAGTTACAGTGGAAGTAATCTTAAATTGGGGGGGACTTTCACCACTTTCGGATTCAGACCCATGAACAGAATTAAAAGAAATATAAATCAAGGAATGTACCAAAATTTTCTTTAAATATTCTTGTAATTTGACGCGACTTAATTTTTATGAGCCTAGCAAATGTACTGCAAAGAAATTCCTAAAGCGCTGCAGGAGCGATACGTGTGCGAAACAAGCGATTTTGAATCGCTGTATATTGGACTCGGTAGGAAACACAGTCCAGGGCAAATGATTCTAAAGGGATGAGGTTCTCTATAAAAAAGACTGCTTGAAAAGAATTGTACAAGCAGTAACAAGCTAAACCTCATATGGACGTGAATTATTAGCCCGACGTGTATTTCTAGCATGCACCGCTCTGGGAGGAATTAAGCGGGCTACATCCATTGAACACTTTGCATGAAAACACTTGTAGAATAGACTCAAGTCGCCAAACGTTCTTCTGTGTTTGAATTAATCAAGGTTTCTGGCCAGTTCTGGGTCTCCAATCAAGCGAAAAGCTCTCTTCTGAATAGAATCTAATAAACGAAGTGTATGTTTGGGAGCAGAGCTCCAAACATGGGAGCAAAATTCCATCGTTGGTCGAATTTGAGTTTTGTACAGAATTAGCAGTTGTTGTAGAGTGTAAAGCATTCTAGTTCGAAATAATATTCCCAGCTTTTGAGACGCTCTCTTTGCTATGCTTGCAACATGTTCATGCCAAGACTTATTTGCTCCCAAATTAGCGCCCAGTAAATTGAGTGAAGATGCTACTGGAATGGAGTCAGGTTCAGCAACGTTAACATTTTCAGAAGAAACTGCCGCCTGGGTTTTTGATAGAGTTAAATTCTACTTGGTTACTGTCACCCCAAGACAGAATTCCCAGGGGTTTGTTCAGTTGAACGACCTTCTGCTATCTGCGAATATTTGCAGGAGTAGTCGATGTTTCTGGCGTTCAAAGTGAAAGAAGAGATAAGCCTAGCCTGTAAAGCTGTAGATTGGATTCCTGGTCTTTTCCAGCAGACCGTTAATGTAAATGAGAGAGAGGTTAGGAGACAGTATGGAGCCCGGGGGCACACCGGCGTTGATAGGTATTAGAAAGAGATCTATCAACTGTCAAGAACGCTCTTTGAGTAAACATGAGAGTCATAAACAGAACTTTTCAGACATACCAGAAGAGCGTAAACTTACCCAACAATTCATCGTGCCAAACACGATCGAATGCCTTGGATATATCAAAAGTAACCGTTTGAGTATTCAAGTGCATTGTTAAAAACGTGTGTTACATAAGTTAGAATGGTCGCTTATAATACTGAATCTTTCAAGATATTTTAGAAGATGCTGATTAACAGCCTTCTCCACGACTCTCGATATTATTGAAAGTAGTGCGACCGGTCAGTAGTTGTTTGGCAAAGTTTCCTTGCCTTTTTTGCGTATCGGCTGAACTATGGAACATTTCTAGTAGGAAGGAAATATTCCATTTCTATAGCATAGGTTAGAAAGTGTACCGAAAACTGATGTTAGATCTCTCGTGCAGTTTTTAAGTACTTTGGCAGATATTCCGTCAGCGCCAGCAGCCTTTTGGTATCATCATAAAACACGTTTCATGATACGCTGTCTGAAGAGAATATTGGGTAGCCTTGGCTACACTATAGTAAAAGTAGCTCGTGTTTTTCCTTGGAAATCAACAGTAGAATGTGAAGCAAAGAGTTCAGCCAAAAGTTCGCTTTCTCAACAGATGGTGTTGCAATAGAATTATCTGTTCGTGTGAGTGGTGGTATAGTAGATTTGGTGAAATTTTGAGTAACTGTCTTAGCGACTGAACCTGGAATTGTTGGGGTAAGCAAAAAGTTTGTTTCTAATTCGTTGATTGTGTGCCTCCTTAGTTTCGTTGATAATTTATTTGCATCTATTCCCGGCACGAACAAAGATGTTACGATTTATGACGTTAGGATTTTCATGCCATTGTCGGTAGGCAAAATGTTTAGAAGCAACAGCTTCTTTGCATTTCCTGCCAAACCAAGGATTGCCGTTTTGCTTCTCAATCAGTTGTGGCTTAACTCAGCTTATTGACGAACCAACATGGATCCCTGATCGAGACGGGGAGTTCGCCAGTCTTCTTGATCTGTTTTTAACCACCAATCCGGAGATTTACACGGTCACCGTAAATCCGCCGTTAGGTTCTTCCGACCATAAACTGCTTTCGACATCGAGTATCCTGCCAATCAGTGACAGAGAGGCGCCTAGGCCGCGCAAGATTTGGCACTACAAATCTGCTAAATGGGAAGATCTCATGGAATACTTTCGAACTTTCCCTTGGATGGACGTTTGTTTTCGATTCGATAACTCATCTGACTGCGCCAGGGAGGTCTCCGATGTTATTTTGGCTGGTATGGAAGCTTACATCCCTTTTTCGAAGAAATACTCCTCCAACGGCAAGCCTTGGTTCGACCGAAAATGCAAAGAAGCTGTTGCTTCTAAACATATTGCCTACCGACAATGGCGTGAAAATCCTAACACCGTAAATCGAAACATCTTTGTTCATGCCCGGAACAGATGCAAGGGAATTATCGACGAAACCAAGGAGGCACACAATCAACGAATTAGAAACAAACTTCTCGCTTGTCCCAACAATTCCAGGTCCTTTTGGGCAGTCGCTAAGGCAGTTAGTCAAAATTTTACCAAATCCACCATACCACCACTCACACGGCCAGATAATTCCATTGCAACCACACCTGTTGAGAGAGCGAACTTGTTGGCTGAACTTTTTGCTTCACATTCTACTGTCGATTTCCAAGGAAAAACACCACCTACTATTCCCATATTGCAGTCAAGGATGCCCGATGTTGTCTTCAGACAGCGCATCATAAAGCGTATTTTAATGAAGCTAGACACCAAGAAGGCTTCTGGCGCTGACGGAATACCTGCCATAGTTCTCAAAAACTGTGCAAGCGAACTAACACCAGTTTTCTGTAGACTTTTTAACTTATCCTACAGAAAGGGAATATTTCCGTCCTGCTGGAAATGTGCCACGGTTCAGCCGATACCTAAAAAAGGTAAGAAGACCTTGCCAAATAACTACCGACCAGTTGCACTGCTTTCAATAATATCGAAAGTCATGGAAAAGGTTATCAATGAGCATCTTCTAAAATATCTTGAACGATTCAATATTATTAGCGATCACCAATATGGTTTTCGTAAACATAGATCAACAGGAGATCTTCTGACTTATGTAACACATGTTTGGAACAACGCAATTGAACACTTTGGAGAATCTCGAGCGGTTGCTCTTGACATATCCAAGGCATTCGACCGTGTTTGGCACGATGGGCTGTTGGCTAAGTTGCGCTCTTATGGTATGTCTGAAAGGTTCTGTTTGTGGCTCTCATGTTTCCTCAGAGAGCGTTTTTTACGAGTGGCGGTCGACGGATTTCTTTCTAACACCCTCACTATCAACGCTGGTGTGCCCCAGGGCTCCATACTGTCTCCTACTCTCTTTCTCATTTACATTAACGATCTGCTGGAAAAGACCGGGAATCCAATCTATAGCTTTGCAGATGACAGTACGCTTGTCTCTTCATTCACCTTGAACGCTCGGACATCGGCTGCTCAGGCGAATGTCCGCAGACAGCAGGAGGTTGTTCAACTCAACAAAGACCTGGAAGAAATTCTATCTTGGGGTGACAGTAACCAAGTGGAATTTAACGCTACAAAAACTCAAGCGGCAGTTTTTTCTAAAAAAGTTAACGTTGCTGAACCCGACATAGTTATGTCGGGGCACTCCATTCCCCTAGCATCGTCGCTCAATTTGTTGGGCGTTAGTTTGGGAGCAAATATGTCTTGGCATGAACATGTTGCAGGCATAGCAAGGAGAGCTTCTCAAAAGTTGGGAATATTATTTAGAACCAGAAAGCTTTACACCCCACAACAACTGTTAATTCTTTACAAAGCCCAAATTCGACCAACTATGGAATACTGCTCCCACGTTTGGGGCTCCGCTCCCAAACATACACTGCATTTGTTGGATTCTGTTCAGAGAAGAGCGGTCCGTCTGATTGGGGACCCGGAATTGACCGGCGGCCTTGATTCGCTGGAACATCGAAGAACGGTTGGCGACTTGAGTCTGTTCTACAAGTATTTTCATGGAAAGTGTTCGAAGGATGTAGCCCGCTTAATTCCTCCCAAAGCGGTGCATGTTAGAAATACACGTCGCGCTGGTGCTTCGCATCCGTATGAGGTTCAGCTTGTTACTCCGCGTACAACGCTTTTCAAGCAATCTTTTATATGGAGAACGTCATCCCTTTGGAATAATTTGCCCAGCGCTGTGTTTCCCACCGAGTACAATTTACAGCGATTCAAGAACAACGTGAATCGCTTGAAATTTTTTTCCGCACTCGTGCCGCTCCTGGAGCGCTTTAGGGACTTCCCTGCAGCACGTGTGCTAGACCAATAAAAAAAAAAAAAAAAAGTGCATTTCTTCAAAAAAGGGATATAACTGTCCACACACAAAGTTAGAGAGAGTGAGAAATAAACGGATAAGAAAGATAATGGGCGTGAAGCATACCATCAAAGGAGACATAAAAATCAACCAATAAAGATGATATGGATGCTTGAAAAGAATGGACGACGGCTGCACACCAAAACTAGTTATAGATTGAAGACCCCTCGGAGAAAGGAGAAGAGAGGGAAAGAGTAGACGAGGAAATCGGAGAGAGAGGCTTGGGCCTCTTGGGACCTTTACGAAGACAGGGACAGGTGGCGGCTTGGAATCGGAAGACGTAGAACGTTGTAAACCCGACCTAGTAGTAATAGTAGTAAGGCATCTGAATTATTTTTTCTTTATTTTCAGTTATAAGAGGTTATTAAGGTGGATGTGTTGCTTCATATATATCACGCTATGCGCCCTTTTCAGGTTTTTAAAATCGAAGAATCCAAAGATTATATGCATTTTTATTAATTTTAATTCTCAATGGTTAAACATAAGAAGATCTAATCCAGTAAGAGGATTTACTTTGAAGATATCTTGTTGTACGTCCTTGCCGATGTTCTTTTAGAAGAGGAATCTGAAAATTGTATTACTTTTAATTATTTTAATTTCTAACAGAAAAACAGTATGTAGAAAGAAAAGTAACATTTCAGTTTTAAATACCTCTGCTCAACTTTGTTTTTGTAAATAATATCTACCCGTTTATAAGAGAAGTTATTTTACTGATTTTCCGCTATAAAAATGTAAAAGAAAAGAAACCAGTGAAACAGATAAGCACCTTAATTTGAAACAAGTTAAATCTGAACTGAGTGTATCCAAAAATACATTTGGGACTTGACAACTTTGAAATTTCACTGTGAACGCAGCCTTAAGCCAATCACCGAATTGTCAACGTCAAAATATTCAGTAAAGTTAACATTTTCATCATGGTGAAGTACACGAATGAACAACGTTTACAAATAATTAAAATTTGCTACCAAAATTTGGAGTCGGTGACTGCAACTTTAAGAGCGTTAACGCCAGTTTTTGGTCGTAATTCTCGTCCCAGTAGACAAGCAATTCATAGTCTAGTGAAAAAATTTGAGTTAACATATTCGCTGCTGGATGTTCCCGTGCCAGTGAGACAACGGGTTGGTCGAAGTGGCCAGAATATTGCTGCCGTTCAAGCGTCCATCTGAAACGAACCAAAACAGTCGATTTCACGGCGTTCTCAAGAGTTGGGCATCGCTCAGACCACACTATGGCGAATTTTGCGAAAGGATCTTGGCCTGCATCCTTATAAGTTAAAGTTAACTCAAGAACTAAAGCCACTCGATCATATGAAGCGACGTACGTCTCGAATTGGGCTCTAGAAATGTTGGAAGAAGATGACCAATTTCATCGCAAAATCATCTTTAGTGATGAAGCGCATTTTTGGATAAACGGCTTCAACAAACAGAATATGCGTTATTGGTCGTGAAAACCCTCATGTGCTTGAAGAAACATCACTTCATCCACAAAAAATTACTGTTTGGTGCGGTTTTCATGCCGGTGGTGTCATTGGGCCGTTCTTTTTCGTTGATGAAAATAACCGTCACGTTACAGTCAATGGAAATCGCTACAGAGGCATGTTGCAACGTTATTTCTTTGATCAATTGCATGGGCTAGACATTAATGATATGTGGTTTCAACAAGACGGCGCCACAAGCCACACGGCGGGTGTAACAATCGACTTACTGTAATCTAAATTCGGTGAACGTGTTATATCGAGAAATGGTCCCGTCGAATGGCCGCCTAGATCGTGTGATTTAACACCTCTAGACTTCTTTTTATGGGGGTACGTTAAATCATTGGTCTATACTAACAAGCCTGCTGCAAACGTGCCCGTGGTGGACATATGAATGAAGTCGAATTCCATAGATAAATGTTTTGATTGTACTTCAAGCCGATAGTAAAATTTTCGAAATGTCTCAAATGGGTTGCGTTTTATTTCAAAAAAAAGTTGTCAAGTCCATAATGGAAGACCCGATACAAGAAATATGTAGTAAATCTGAATTTCCATTTTACAAGAAGAAACATACGTTTTTTTAACAAATTCTTGTTTGCTTAGCCAATTTAATTTTTAATAATTAAGAGTGTAATATAGGTAATGATAAAATTACTGAATTTTTCGATATCCATTTTAGTTGGGCTAAAATGGTTCACATTTTTAGTTATCCAACTTACCTACACACTAAAGTATGATAACTTTTTTTAACCATATTGTTTTATATGGTTGTTAGTGATGTGATCAAATTCAAAGGTAAACGAAGTATATCTGTAGCGGGAGTAAAAAAGCTTCACTACTACTTGACACTAAAGTTTATTCAATTTTTAAAACTGGCTAAAAATGGAATTAAAAATACTTGAATATAAGTAAATCAAACACTTTCACGGTGATGTTAGATATACGTGATATCCTATGTCACCTTTCTTGAGGATTTGTTTCTTTATTCCTTCTGGATTATCACTTTGAATTCAGACGTTATGAACCTGCATGTCTTAGTTCTCGATACCATTGAGCTAGAACTTATTTATGATGAGAATGTCTGTTGTAAGGGCTTCTCCATTCTAAATTCGTTATGAATTTAGAAGTAGAAGACATATCACTTTGAGCTGAATGTAATATTTTAAGATTGAAGAATATTTTGTCACAGTTTTATTGACAGCATAGAAAATTTATTGCACCCGACTATTTAAAAGTTTATTGGTTATCCATATCCCCATAAATATCTTCTTCATATACCGGCCATTCCATTTTGCTGACTTTTATTAGAGTTCTAGAGTTCTATACGGAACACGTCTGTCTGTTTTGAAAGTAAAATTTTGACTTAAAGGGTTAGTTTTGGGGTTGAAATTGGAAGTGAAAAAAAAAAATTTTTACTAGGTCAACGGGTGGGGTGTCAAATGTGACAGACGGACCGACAGACAGATGGACAGGCGGACACACGGACAGACACCGAAGTGATCTTAGTGTTCCACACGGAACACTAAAAAGGAATATAATACGAATAGTCCCGTGGAACATAAAAGCACTAAATAATAAACATCCAAAAATGTAAATACTCATCAGAAAGAATAATAGCAATAAAACTTAAAACAGAGAATCAAAAAATTAATATCATTGCGAAAAACTACAAGAGACAACTGATGCAGTCCCAGAACGAAAAGTAATTATTATAATGAGAGACTTTAATGCACGAGTAGGGAACATGGTAGTACCGGGAGCGAAACAGAGGTTCAATGAAAATGTGACGAAAGAGGATGGCGAATTTTTGATAAACTTCTCCGCACAAAATGAGTTTGTTTGAGTGAGTACTTATTGGTAAAGTTGTTAAGGATAAAAATAAGAAATATTTACTCCTAAGCGATTCAGAATAGAGTGGGTTATTTAGAAAAAAAACCGGTCAAGTGCAAGTTGAACTTGCACAATTAGTGTTCCGTACGTTGATTGTTTTTAAAATAAAAAATTTTGTTAAATAAAATGATCAGTGACTTCACAAAACACACCTCAAAGGAGTTTTCAACAAGGGTTGTTTCCAATCTTTACTGAAAACTGGTGACTTTGAAATTTTGTTTTTTTTATATACCAAATAAATTATTAAAGGTAATGCACTCGTGATAATTTTCGTTCAATCTATACCCCGTGGAGAATATTCCAGAATTTTTTCAAAATTTTTCGATCAGTACTTTTCGAGATAAGGTAGGGGACAGCGATTTTTTAAAAGTAATACGAAGAAAAGTGTGCGCAAGTATTACATTATATACGAGTATATATATATATATATATATATATATATATATATATATATATATATATATATGTATATATATATATATATATATATATATATATATATATATATGTATATATATATATATATATATATATATATATATATATATATATATATATATATATATATATATAAATTTTTTTTTACTAGGTCATCGAGTGTGATGTCCAATGAAAGCTTGTGAAAACCCGAGTAAAAAATATATATATATATATATATATATATATATATATATATATATATATATATATGTACATATATATATATATATATATATATATATATATATACATATATATATATATATATATATATATATATATATATATATATATATATATATATATATATATATATTTTTACTCATGTTTTCACAAGCTTTCATTGGACATCACACTCGATGACCTAGTAAAAAAAAATTTTTTTCACTTCCGATTTCACCCCTCAAAACAAACCCCTTAAGTCAAAATTTATGTTACGGTGGTATAAAATGATCAATAACTTCACAAAAACACACCCCAAATACGTTTTTAACAAAGTTTGTTTCCAATCTTTACTGAAATCTGATGACCTTGAAATTTTTGTTTTTTTTATATACCATATAAATTATTAAAGGTAATGCACTCGTGATAATTTTCATTCAATCTACACCCCGTGGAGAATATTCCAGAATTTTTTCGAAATTTTTTGATAAGTACTTTTCGAGATAAGGCCCGGGACAGCGATTTTTCGGGAATTTTTTTAAAAATAATACAAAGAAAAGTGCGCGCAAGTATAATATTATATATATATTTTTTACTCGTGTTTTCACAAGCTTTCAATTGACACCACACTCGATGACCTAGTAAAAAAATTTTTTTTTCGCTTCCGACTTCACCCCCCAAAACTAACCCCTTAAGTCAAAATTTAATTCTCAAAACTACATGGCTCTGATGAGGCCATCAATTCCTATATTATTACCAAATTTCACCTCTCTATGTCAAATAGTTTCGGAGAAAATCGGGTGTGACAGACAGACAGACAGACAGACAGACAGACAGACAGACAGACAGACAGACAGACAGACAGACAGACAGACACCGAAGTGATCTTATAAGTGTTCCGTACGGAACACTAAAAACAAATAACTAATCATATTAAATTGAAGGTGACGGAAATGTAATTGTGGCCAGGTGTTTAGCTTAAATGTATCTTTGGGCAGCGATACGGTTCTTATTCTCCGGACTGCGTACTTGTTCTTGGATTGAATGATCTGATGGTTCATCAAATAGAGCTAAAATTTACCAGCTACTATTGTTTTCAGACACTTGCTTCTTAAATCCTTGCTGCTTTTCCAGTTAGCTTACGAGTGCTTCTAACAAGTCTAGCGGTTGAGCCCCGAAATGAGAGGAAATACAGCATATCCATTTTGGTAATTGATAGACACGTTCAGGTTGTCCATTATTTTTTGGACTCCTATACAAAAAAAAACTAGAAAACAAGAAAATAAAAAGGAAATTGCAAATCTCCAAATATTATAAATAAAAAGATTTGAGTAAAAAGAACAGCTTCTTTTGATAAAATTACACAAGTTAGAATAATGGGAAGAGCTTCAAAAAAATGAAAATTATTATGTTACATCATTTTTACAGTGTAACGATCTAGTAAATGAAGTATTATCTCGAGCAACACTTGGAACATCGAAGAATAATTAGTGACTATTCCATAAGTATTTTTAAAGAAAGTTTTCGACGAATATAGGCCGCCTAACTTCTCTCAGAATGATTAATCTCACATCCTTACTAGGTTCAACTTGTTATGTGTCGTACCATCCTTTTCAGAATCGCTCTTATACGGAAGACCTCATTACAGCGGAATGATTTGCTCTGGACGCTTTTTCCACACACGGGTCGCTCTTGTAGAACCTTTAGCAATTATGCTGCGTGTTAAGACATAATTTATTTGTCAGTAAAATTTTGTAATCTATTTAATCAACTGGGTTAATTTTTATACAAACAAATATCCAACTTCTTAAGCTGTGGTTCTTTTTTTTTTTTTTTTTTTTTTTTTTTTTATGGGTCTAGCACACGTGCTACAGGGAAGTCCCTAAAGCGCTACAGGAGCGACACGTGTGTGGAGAAAGCGATTCACGTTGTTCTTGAATCGCTGTAGATTGTACTCGGTGGGAAACACAGTCCTGGGTAAACCATTCCAAAGGTATGATGTTCTCCATATAAAAGACTGCTTGAAAAGCGTTGTACGAGGAGTAACAAGCTGAACCTCATACGGATGTGAAGCATTAGCGCGACGTGTACTTCTAATATGCACCGCTCTGGGAGGAATTAAACGGGCCACATCTTTCGAACACTTTCCATGAAAGTACTTGTAGAATAGGCTCAAGTCGCCAACCGTTCTTCGATGTTCCAGCGAATCAAAGCCGTCGGTCAGTTCCGGGTGTCCAATCAAACGAACAGCTCTTCTCTGGACAGAATCCAACAAATGCAGTGTATGTTTGGGAGCGGAGCTCCAAACATGGGAGCAGTATTCCATAGTTGGTCGAATTTGAGCTTTGTAAAGAATTAACAGTTGTTGTGGAGTGTAAAGCTTTCTGGTTCGAAACAATATTCCCAACTTTTGAGAAGCTCTTCTTGCTATGCCTGAAACATGTTCATGCCAGGACATATTTGCTCCCAAATTAACGCCTAACAGATTAAGTGACGATGTTAGAGGGATGGAGTGCCCCGACATAACTATGTCGGGTTCTGCAACGTTAACTTTTTTAGAAAAAACTGCCGCCTGGGTTTTTGTAGCGTTAAATTCCACTTGGTTACTGTCACCCCAAGATAGAATTTCTTCCAGGTCTTTGTTAAGTTGAATGACTTCCTGCTGTCTGCGGATATTCGTCTGAGTAGTCGATGTCCGAGCGTTCAAAGTGAATGAAGAGATAAGTGTACTGTCATCTGCAAAGCTGTAGATTGGATTCTCGGTCTTTTCCAGCAGATCGTTAATATAAATGAGGAAGAGAGTAGGAGACAGTATGGAACCTTGGGGCACACCGGCGTTGATAGTGAAGGTGTTAGAAAGAAATCCGTCAACTGCCACTCGTAAAGAACGCTCTCTGAGGAAACATGAGAGCCACAAACAGAATTTTTCAGACATACCATAAGAACGTAGCTTAGCCAACAGCCCATCGTGCCAAACACGGTCAAATGCCTTGGATATGTCAAGAGCAACCGCTCGAGATTCCCCAAAGTGTTCAATTGCGTTGTTCCAAACATGTGTTACATAAGTCAGAAGATCTCCTGTTGATCTATTTTTACGAAAGCCATATTGCTGATCACTAATAATGTTGGATCCTTCAAGATATTTTAGAAGATGCTGATTGATAGCCTTTTCCATGACTTTCGATATTATTGAGAGTAGTGCGATTGGTCGGTAGTTATTTGGCAAGGTCTTCTTGCCTTTTTTAGGTATCGGCTGAACTGTGGCACATTTCCAGCAGGAAGGAAATATTCCCTTTCTGTAGGATAGGTTGAAAAGTCTACAGAAAACTGGTGTTAGTTCCCTCGCACAGTTCTTGAGAACTATGGCAGGTATTCCGTCAGCGCCTGAAGCCTTTTTGGTGTCTAGCTTCATCAAAATACGTTTTATGATACGCTGTCTGAAGACAATATCGGGCATCCTTGACTGCACTATGGGAATAGTAGGTGGTGTTTTTCCTTGGAAATCGACAGTAGAATGTGAAGCAAAGAGTTCAGCCAACAAGTTCGCTTTCTCATCAGGTGTCGTTGCAATAGAATTATCTGGCCGTGTGAGTGGTGGTATGGTGGATTTGGTGAAATTCTGACCAACTGCCTTAGCGACTGACCAAAAGGACCTGGAATTGCCGGGACAAGCGAGAAGTTTGTTTCTAATCCGTTGATTGTGTACCTCCTTGGTTTCGTCGATAATTTCTTTGCATCTGTTCCTGGCACGAACAAAGATGTTACGGTTTATGGTGTTAGGATCTTCATGCCACTGTCGGTATGCAAGATGTTTAGAAGCAACAGCTTCTTTGCATTTTAGGTCAAACCAAGGCTTGCCGTTGGAAGGGCATTTCTTCGAAAAAGGGATGTAAGCATCCATACCGGCCAAAATAACATCGGAAACCTCCCTGGCGCAGTCAGATGGGTCGTCAGATCGAAAACAAACGTCCAACCAAGGGAAAGTTCGAAAATATTCCTTGAGATCTTCCCATTTAGCAGATTTGTAGTGCCAAATCTTGCGCGGTTTGGGCGCCTCTCTGTCACTGATTGGTAGAATACTCGATGTCGAAAGTAGTTTATGGTCGGAAGAACCTAACGGGTCGGAAGAACCTAACGATTCAAGTTATTTAATAAATATTTGCTTCCATGGCTTTGTCTTACGTGAAGAATTTTAGTGACTTGAGTTATGCGAGCGTTGCGTGTGAGGCGAGTGATGAAACTTAAACGCCGTGCGTAAGAGACGAAAACCAGCAAGACAAAATATTATTTTATAAACTGCTTTAGGTACAGACTTAAATAATCTTAGTCAAGTATTTTTATATTTTTAAAACCATCAGGTGTTCCTGACGTTTGTTGTGCTGAAGAAAATCTAGCATCGTGCAAAATATCTAATAAATTACCCACGACTGAAAAAAAATCATTAGTGACTCTTATTCTAATATAGCGAAGTCCATTAAAAAATTAACATACCCCTCTATACAAATTAGTGCTTTCATGTATAAAGAAAGATTAGAAATTCCGCGAAAACAAAAAATAAATAAAATACCTGGGTACTCACATGATGATATTAAAAACATACATATGAGTGTTTGTCCTTGTCATACATGTTTAAATTGATAATATTTTTTACACTCTTTATGTCCCATATATAGACTTGGTGTAATATTTAAAATTTTTAATTATTTGGTTATTTGTTTTTTATTTTTATTTAGTTCAACTAACTAATAAAATATTATACATATATTATGCCTCAAAAATATTTTTCACGTTTAGAACTAAATTTAATAATTTTCGATTATACCTTGTAAAAGAATAGAATTAAAAGACTAACGGCATTCATAGGAAAATTCTATGAATGCTTTTATTCTTTTACTTCACTCAGAACCAAAAACTGAAGGCAAATATCTAATTTATTTCCATTTTCAGCTTACGAGTGTAAATCTAATAATGCGCAGTGAACAGGCTACTCTTGAAAAAATGAATGAAGTTGTACAAATAATTATAAATGATGTTGCATCCGGAAAAATGCTCAAAAAAACTATTTTTACATTATCTGCTGCCGTATTTCTTAAGTCTAGTTTATTCTTATATTGTTACATGTCTATAGCATTGGAACTTTCAAATTCAATTTTATTTTATTTAGCTTCAGAGTATAGTACTACTTTAGCTTATATAACAAATCTTCAATTCATAATGTTCTTTATCTCTGCACATCTATTTTCGGAGCTTACAAATTTTATGGTATTGTCTTCTTATGTAACTAATAAAGTGTACTGGCTAAATAAACAAATAACTGAAATGAACCTGAATGATTCTGAAAGTAATGAAATGCACCCCTCGTCAAGTAAATCTGCAACAACAGCGGAAAAAAACTAAGAAGTATTATATCCAACGAAAGAAGAATTAAATTGTAAATATATATATCTTTTATTTTTGAACAATAATTTAATAATTTTTTTTAAATTTTTGTAGGATATTTTTTGACAATCGAATCCTCTTGAAAAAACTCTTGACGTATTTTATTTTTTGTGGAATTGTATTTATCGTAGCATCGATGTTTTTCTTTAAATTTGTAAGTATGTTACTGAACCATGCATGTAAAATATAAAAAATGTATAAATCAGATCATCACTATCATGAAAAAAACTTTATTATCAAATATAATTTAATTTCTACTACACAACTCAGTTTTTGAATAAAAATAATTATCGATTTTTTAATTTTATTTTAAAACTTTATCATAAATAATATTGATAATCGATGAGAAAAACTTTTTACAAATAATTATAAATAAAATTATATAAAAAACAACACTATGTTTTAATTTCCAATATATTTAAAATGATTATATTCAGTACGTATCTCTACGACACCAAACACTTGATTTTTGCACTCGTCGCGCGTTTCTCTAACCATGTTAGCTTCATCAGAAGCGATGATTAACTAAAGCTAAACTACCAATCTACCCTATTTATACTTGGCCTAACTCTTGAATTACTCAGGTGGAACTAATGGCATAAGCAAGGCCATCAGTTCCGGTCAAGTAACCAGTAGAGGGGACTATAAGGAATAGGCCCTCTGTCTTTATTTAAACTACTTTTACATTTTATAATTTCCATACTTTCGTATGCGTTCAACAATCTCATATTAGATACATTTTCAATTAACCTTAGATTATCTAATGTTACAATATGATCAGCTTCAAGGGCATATTCGGCTAGATTTTTCTGTTCTGCTGTATTTTAAGTGTGCTAAATGTTCTTTAAATCGTGTTTTAATTCATCTTTTAGTTTGCCCAACATACGTTTTGTCACAATCGTTACAACTAAGGTACCTAAGGTAAATAAGGCCCAGGGGGGGTAATAAGGCCCACATTAAAAATTTGGCGGAAAAACATTTCTATGACACTTCACAGTTTACGCACACGTGCACAATATCGGTGTGAATGTTTCCGTATTGGTCCGCAGTCGCTAGCGCCGCCATCTTGCCAGTGACGTGCGATGCGTTGATGAAGTGACCGGCTACTGTGCAGTTTTATAATTTTCATACCAAGAAACTGTAAGTATTTTTTTTACGTTTAATTCAATAATTGACTAATAACGCTGTATTTATTATCTTAAGTATGTCTTGTACAATACAATGGATATGGTTTTTCCTAGCCAGAGAAAGATTTTTTAGGTTTATTAGGTTATTTTGTAAAAAGGTGGCATGAGGTTAATAAGGCCCATTATAACGGTACTTGGGCCTTATTGGCCTCTTAATATTTGAGTATCAGATTGAATTTTTTTGTGTTCTAGGTCAATGTACTATGTGAATTTTACTGTCAATATATGTGTAACATTGTTACAGATTTTGATTAAAATGCCTCCAAAGAGAGCTCAGTGGACAGAAGACAATTTACGGGCCACTTTGGCGGCAATAGAACGAGGGCAGCTGACGCAACGAGCTGCAGCTGAACGTTACAACATTCCAAGACGAACTCTCCGAAATCACATAAATTCAAAAAGTACTATTAAGCGCTTAGGTCGTAGTTCCATATTGACAATCGACCAAGAAAAAGGTCTTGTACAACGCATTATACGATTTGCTAACATTGGTGTACCTGTTACTCCAAAAGTCATACGGAGACAAGCATTTTTATTTTGCGAGAATTATGATATTAAGCACAATTTCAATAAAGACTCTGGCATTGCGGGCAAAGACTGGCTTAAAATTTTTTGAAAAGGAACCCAGAAATTTCCAAAAGGAAAGCCCAGTTTGTGAATCCAGGCAGAGCACAAAAATTAAACCGTCCTATTGTTGCTCAGCATTTCCAAGAAGTGAAAGACCTATATAAGGAATTAGACATTCTACAGAACCCGCAACGACTCTATAATATGGATGAAAAAGGGTGTGTAGACTCACTATTCATCATCAACAAACTGTTTTGGCGCAAAAAGGAGCTCGTCGAGTCCATTTGATTGCACCTGAGCACGCCGAAAATGTTACCATAGCAATGTGTGTTAATGCTGTTGGTACCGCTATCCCACCAATGATCATCTTTTAAAGGCCAAAGACAAAAACCAGAATATAGTGATAACTTACCAGCTGGATCTCTCGTAAAGATGGCTCCAAAAGGAAGTATGACCACGGAGTTATTTATAGAATTCATCAAGCATCTGGGAAAGTATAAAACGCAGGGAAAAGTCTTGTTAATCTTTGATGGAGCGTCCTCGCACCTGGATTATACAATTGTTGAAGAAGCAGATAAGCATGATATTGTGCTTTATTGTTTGCCTAGTAACACAACTCATGAACTTCAACCCCTCGATAAATCCGTCAATAAGTCTTTTGAGCATCACTGGGATCAAGAAGCTATGACATCCATGTATCAAAATCCTGACAGACGCTTGACGAAATCGAACTTCAACAAAATATTCTCAAAAGCTTGGTCGAGGGCATTGACTCATGAAAATATAATAAATGGATTCAGGGCTACTGGATTGTTTCCATTCAACCCTGATGTATTACCAGATGAAGCATTTGCACCAGCGATCTTGACCGAACATCCTCCTCCACAAACTTCAACTATTATTGAGGCAAACATAGAGTACCCTGAAGTAACGTCACGTTATGACACTGTTTCACCATCAATACTTAACAACGAAGAATGTACTATTGCTGACATTGTTACCCCAGAAAAGCAAATTGGTGTAAGGGCGTTAACTGATATTGCTACATCAACCTTTCCTGTGAAAGTACCACAAAGCAAAAATACAAATTGCAATGCTTCAACTCCATCGCCAAAACCATCAACATCTGGTATTGTGACAAAACGTCCTCTTATTCTAAGTTCAGACTCAGAGACTGATATTGAGCCTGACGCTGTACAGAAGATGTTGAATAGAAATGATCACACCAGAATCAATTTATATACCTCCGAAGAAGACTCAGACGATGATACTCCGCTAGCCAGTCTTAAAACAAAGGAAACTAAATCCCCGTTTCAAGAACTTATGCCAACTCCAAACTATGCTGTAATCAAAGACAAACCAAGAAGAAAGGCCATCAATTATAGAGGTCAACGGATTATTAGGGACCTTTTTAAGAAACGAGAAGAGCTAAAAGAAAATGAGATGATAAAGGTGAAAAAATCAAAAAAAGCCAATCAGAAAACTAAAGATCGTAAGAATAAGTCTGGAAAAGATAGCAGTAAGGTTAAGAAGTCAAAAATAATTGAATCTGAATGGTTCTGCCATGCTTGCAAAGAAGGACGTGTTTCGGACATGCGGCAATGTGTCCAATGTTTTAAATGGTACCACGAAGAGTGCGTCGGACTCTCAACCGAAGATAAAGATATGTTTTATTGCTGTGACTGTGATTAAACAAAATACTTAACTATATTTTACCGTCTCAGTATAAATAATTTGTTTGTTAATCTTTTTTATTTTGCTTGCAGAAGATATTTTTTTTTTTGTTTTGAGAGTCTATTTTTTGATTCTAGGAATATGATTGTGATACTAAAGAACTGAGTTAGGTACCTTTAATTAAAGTCTGATTTTAAGTCTTAAAAATTAATATAAAAGTAATTACATTGTTTTGTTTAATAAGAAAAGAACTGATTATTTAAGCTTTCAAAGTTACAGAACATGTTGTGATTGTACTAAGTACCTTAATTAAGACCACTAGTTCCTTGAAACTAAATTGTCTACGATTAATATTAAGAGGGCAATGAGGCCCACGTTTAATAAATAAAGGAAAATGATTAAATAAGTAAAAAACAACAATTTACTTTTATTTTAACTTATTTCTAGGTAAATTTAGGACGATTTACTGTAAAAATAAAGCAAAAATTTTTATATGGGCTTTAATATACTACCGTAGTATAATAAGGCCCCTGAGAAGGGTTTTTAAAAAGTGTATTTTCTTATAAAAAAATATGCTTTTCTTAATTGTTTTACACCATTTATTACAGCAACATGTACAAGCTATGTAAACAATATGTTTTTTGACATCCTATACGCATTATACTCAGATTTAAAGCAATATTTTTTTAGGTGGGCCTTAATTGCCACCGGTACCTTAATTTCCTAAATTCCACTTTTTTCACAATTAGGAATCTTATCTTTGGGATTTCCTAAGATATTCCTCAGATTGTCTGATGACTTATAGACTAAGGTGATGCCTACCTTATTAAATACCTTATTGAGTCCCTTGCTATATTTCGGATTATATGGTATGGAGATATACTTGGTGTTATTTTCTTCGAGTGTAAAAAAGGTGGAATTCTGAATATTTAACCTAAACTTATGTCTATTTATTAGCTTAACAGGTTGACTGCCGACTACTCCGGTCGGAGTGCGTCGGGTCTCTTCGCCAACGCCGTCTACTCCGATCGGAGTTCGACATGCGTTCTTACGAAACGTTTTAGTATTCCATCGGCGTTGTATATGAAACGTGTTTCTAGTGGTGGCGTTGCTTAAAAACGCAAGTTCTAACAGGTGCTTAAGTGGTTCCGCGGATTTGCTTTTGGTTTGGTTCTAATCTGCCGTACAATATGGACAATCAACCTGGGCCTTCTGGTATTAAAAAAAGACATTGTAGTGATAAAAAAAAGGGATATGATAAGAAAAAGAAGCTAACTGACACTGAATTATTGCAGCTATTGGAAGAAAGCGGAGGTAGTAGTGATGAACATTACGTACCAGACACAGACGATAGTGATGTAAATTCAAGCTCCGAGTCCGAAGAAGAGAATTTTATAGACCCTATTCGGCCACATCAAACACTTCCTAGCCTTGATGAGATAAAATGGAACGACAGAGGTGCGTTTTTTAAAACAAATTTTGTTCCAGAAAACCCAGGAATTATTGGTGCAAATTCCAGGACAGGGTGCACCTATCGATTTTTTCGAAATGATCATTGATGATAATTTTTTACAAACTATTGTAGAACGAACGAACTCTTACGCAGTCGAGGTTTTGCTGCGCCCAGAAACAAGTACAAAATCACGTATTACTAATTTTAAAGATCTTACTCTTAACGAACTAAAAATTTTTTTTTGGCCCTGTTACTTCACACTGGCACAATATCCTTGAGCCGTCTTAACGATTATTGGAAAACTGATCCGCTATTTAATCTACCTGTTTTTAGAAAATATATGTCAAGGAATAGATTTTTGCTTATCTTGAGGTGTTTGCATTTTACATCTCCAGATATGGATCCGGCAGATCGGCTAGGAAAGATTAGATTTGTGGCAGATTTTTTTAACAACAAGATGGGAGAAATTTACTATCCTGGAAGAGAGTTGTCTTTGGATGAAGCTATGGTACTTTATCGGGGTC
>JAHKBH010000953.1:0-10823 GCA_019049505.1 Pachyrhynchus sulphureomaculatus
GAAAACAGAACTGTATGGCTGAATCCAACCGATGAATATTAGCTTAGCGTGTCCGAATACATATTAATATATCTTTGGATTCATGAAAAAGCTTGAATCAATTTTTTAGGAGTATATTTTTCTTAATTTTTACTAATTTTTACCTATTTTTTGAGGTTAGAAAAATATTGAGATGTGATGGCGATATTCTGACGTCAGATTCGTGATCAGCGGGCAAAAATACTACGGATCTGATATATCGCATCAAAAGTATACCCCACTTTTTTTTTTGTGGGGCTGTGTAACCTAGTTTTACATTCTTCTATCATGGTGGGTTGGGAGGGCCATCGTCTTCGTCCAAGAGAGGGTTAGCTCGGAAATTGGTTGCGTGCAAGGGGGAGGGTTAGAAATGCTTCCCTGATGATTGGATTGTGATACTGGGACACCTTGGCCCGGAACTGCATTTGAATTTGCCTCATGTGTGCCTTTGGTTGGCACACCGAGGTTTCTGTGTAATTAGTTATTTCGCATGAACGAATCAAGAAGGTACTCCACACAGGGGTTACGTAATTTAAAGAGTAAAGGCGCAGGACAAGAGTTTTTTAAGTAACGGTGTCATCACCGACAGGGAGATGTATGTATATATATATATATATATATATATATATATATATATATATATATATATATATATATATATATATATGTCTTTTTTATTTTACGTATTCTTGGAAATAGAGCATTAAAAGTATTCTTAGATTTGTTATATATTCATTAACGTTTCGACTTTCAGAAGGGGTCTTCTTCAAAATTTGCCCTAAAAGACGTAATTAGAAGAATTAAATTTAAATATAATTAATCTGTTTGTCGTGCTTTTCAGGGTTTAAAACATTTGTGGCTTTTTACAGTTTTTAAAACACTTAATTGTATAAATTAAGGAAGGACTTACCTTAGAAAGTAGTTCATTATGGTGGGGGTATTTATTTTAAATATTGTCAAAAACACGTTTTTACATACTACAAATAAAACACTTAACATGAAAGACTTTATATGACTGATAGGTAGATATGGTTTAGGTTGTTTACCTCTGTTTTTCCGTTGATGGCAGTGGGTGTTTCTTTGTATGAGAATGGATTCCAGCACTTTTTTTTTGTGTATTTATTTCGGTTTTGATAATTTTGATGTATTTGAAATCAAAGGCTTGTTTGCGCGACGTATACTCCTTCGCAGTTATTACATTTGATTTTTCATAGACTATGTTACTTTTTTTATTATTTGGGGGTTTTGGTTTTAAGCCTGGAAAAATTGGATGAAAGTAGATTATATGATTTGTGACAGAAACGAATTTTGTAGTTTTCAAAAAGTTTTTTGAGTGGTTGCGATAGTCCATTTATAAAAGGTAAAGCTATTATATGGAATAAGGTTTTTATTAGTTGATTTTTTGCCTGTTTATGGTATTATAAAAGTTATGTATTTGTTCTCGGATATTTATTAAGCGTCAATGCTTCTTTAGCTTTGGTTATCGCACTCTTTCTGTATTCTATGTCAAAAAGCTTTATTGCTCTATCTGCTAGACCTATGATTACAGTTTTTTTTTTGGGGAATTCGGGTAGTGTGATTCATAATTAAAATATCTAGAAGACCATGTTATTTCAGTATATCATTCAGTTTTTATATTTTCATTAATGTGGTGTAAAGTTACATCTAAGAAATTTATCATATTCTTGTCTTCTGTTTTGGATATGAATTGAATATTTTTGTGGTATCCGTTGAATTTTTATAGGTTATAATTAATTTGGTTTTTAGGTATAGCAGTCAAACAATCATCAACATATCTCTAAAAAAATGGAATGTTGAAGTTTAATTTTGATTTGACATCAGTTTTTTCTAAGCCTCCCATTACGAATTGTGCAATCACGCTAGAAATAGATGTTCCCATTGCACAACCATCTATTTGTTCGTAAATTTTATTTTCGTATTGGAAATACATCGATTTTAGAATTAGCTCTGTAGCTAATAAATTCAATCAAGGGGATTGTTCAATTTTGTTCCAGTTTTTTTCTTTATGGTTTGAACTGCTAATGTTATAGGTATACTGGTATATAGTGATCTGACGTCCAGTGATAGTAAGATATAATCATTTGGAAGTTTTATGTTTTTAAGTTTATCATTAAAGTGGAAAGAATCTTTAATGTTATTTTTATATAAAATTTTGTGCAATATATTTTTTCAAATGTTTGGATAGTGATCCAAGTGGGTATTGGAGACATGATACAATGGGGTCGTAATGAAGCGTTTTTTCTTTATGGAGTTTAGGAAGACCATATATTTTTGGAGAAATTGCATTCCGGATTTTCAGTGATTTTGCAGTATTAGGAGATATATATTGTTTTTGTTCCCATCAGTCAATTAGTTTATTATTATTTTTTTGATATATGCTTGTTGGGTCTAATTTAATTTGTTTATAGGTTTTTTGATCGTTCAATAACTTTTCCATTTTGTTGTAATCACTTGATCTCATAAATAACTATTTTGTTGGTTTTATCTGCTCTTAATATTTCAATTTTGAGGATTTTCTTTTAAAATTTTTTTTTTTTTTTCAAAAATTTTTGAGGGATCTGTGGTTTTATTTTGACTTTTTAGTTTGCTTTTGAAACTGGTCACAAACTGAGGAGAATTGCAACCTTACTTTTCTACATCCACAATTCGCGCCACAGCCTTTCTTGCAATTGCAAAAGATCCTACTGAGAGTAGTTCTTCTGGTGTTGGTAGTAATAATGTTGTTTTGGGTTCCAGGGTCTCGAGTTGTAATATCCACCCCCATTCTTTGGGTTCTAATTCTCTCCCTAACAGAGTTTTAATAACACAGCCCCACAAAAAAAAAGTGGGGTATACTTTTGATGCGATATATCAGATCCGTAGTATTTTTGCCCGCTGATCACGAATCTGACGTCAAAATATCGCCATCACATCTCAATTTTTTTCTAACCTCAAAAAATAGGTAAAAATTAGTAAAAATTAAGAAAAATATACTCCTAAAAAATTGATTCAAGCTTTTTCATGAATCCAAAGATGTATTAATATGTATTCGGACACGCTAAGCTAATATTCATCGGTTGGATTGAGCCATACAGTTCTGTTTTCTTTCTAACCTCAATAAATCAGACAGATATAGTGCTTCTCGAATGCAAAAACGAATTCAAATTAAAATTCAACCGATCCTTACCAAATTTGGTACACGGGGATTTTTTGGGTCGCTGATCACGAATCTGAGGTTGGATTTGCAAAATTCAAGATGGCAGATGTTTTCGCGCCATTTTGAACGCCGAGAAAATTCATCGGTCGATTTTTATTCTTCTACCTGCATACAGGGCACCTCCACGTGGTGACGGTGGGCAACGGTGTTACTCCACTAGCCGGCAGAGTTCCTGGATAACGGCTTAGATGCCGTCATGGCAGTAGAAGAAAGAGAATTACGATGCAGGGACTCGGAAACCCAGTATCGGCGGTTGGTCAGGGTGGGAAAGCGGGCCCGCAGCCGTCGTCATCCAGCGACCGTAGCTCTTCATGTGTGGGTGACTTGGCTCATGTAGAGTATAATGCTACAAGAAAACGGTCTCACGGTACAAGGACTTTTCATAAGTGCGATAAAAACAGTGATTCATTTTGTTATATTTGCTGTCAACACGTATTGAGTAAAATGGGGTCACCGATAACGGATAAGATTAAAACCTTATATAAGGATTGTTTTAACATTGAAATACAGCACCAGGATACAGATTGGGTTCCCCACATTATTTGCAGTTCTTGCAAAATAATGTTGTACATCAATAAGAAGGCGATTAAATATTCCAGACCAGCAATATGGAATAGACCATACAGTGAAAAATGATTGCTACTTTTGTATGAATGTTGTATCTAGGCATAACCGAAAAAAATAAAAAAGCACTATTACTTATAACGATGTTTCGACAGTAACACAAAACCAACTAAACTAATTCCGCCTCCTGAACCACTTGATGCTGATGTTATGGAAACTAATGATTTCACCTTATCAGTTCATGCCGAAAACATTGAGACTGTCGAAAAGATTCAAACACTGTTACTAATGAATGTTCTAGTGACAACCTATCATATACTAGTGACACAGATAAAGAATTTCTACCATACAACCGTAAACCAGAACCAATACTCGTATCACAGTCAGAACTTAGTAGTAGTATTATAACCCATGAACTGCGACCGAGGATGGCCACTGTTCATGCGTCACACCAAAGATTGGGCGTGGCCTTAGTTTTTGCAGCCCGAATTGACCTTGAGCGGTGAAGACTGACCTTGGGGAGCTGAAGAAGTGACGTATTAGCGGCAATTGACCAGTGGTTGTTGACCCTGGGGGCCTTAATTGTTACCTGTGAATAGTAGGTTGACACCTGAATTACCTTGTTTGGTGAAGAAGTAAGGTGAGCCGAAGAGGTCCAGTGGTAGTTGAAACAGTGTCCTTTTGGCAAGAGATTAGGGGGGATTCGGTTCGTGTTTTATCGTAACGGTAAATGTGTGTTTACGGTAACGTTATAGGGGTGTTTGGCAATAGAGCCGATTAGCAGGGTACCTTAACTTCATTAGAGGAGAAGTCGTGAAGGGTAATATGGGGTAAAAGTGGATCATGAGGTAATATTTGGGTGTTAAAAGGTGGTCAAAAAGGCGTTATTTGTGTATATTTTAGGTGTTAAAATTGGTAAATGTTCCCCTATTTCAGTTGTTATGGTGCCGTAAAAAGTCGGTAAAAATGTATCGTATTTAGTTGTTTGGTGCCTAAAAGTCGGTCAAAAAAATGTGTAAGATAAGGTAAAAATGTAAACAAAATGTGTGATTTATGGTAGTTTCCTTGAATTGAAAACAAGTAAACATGCGCCTCGATAGGTCACAATATGATAAGAAAGGTCAAAGATAGCTGATAAGAAGTTGAGTAAAATGCATTGAAGTGTTGTAAAATTGGTTATATTTGGCAAAAATAGTAAAATAAGTATGAAATGAGCTAAAATTAGTTTAAAACAACGAGTTTGGAGGAAATTAGTTTGAACTCGTTGGCCTGTAATCATAGTAAAATAAAATGAACCTAGCTTTTACCGTATTTCGTTGTCGTAACGTTAAATGTAAAAGTAAAATTTTTTCAAGTTCCTGCTGTAGAGTGGAGATTATGTATGAAATGAGCCTAAATTAGTTTAATTTGGCCTTGTTGGATTTGTAATAATAGTAATATATATATATATACATATATATATATATATATACATATATATATATATATACATATATATATGTTGAAATGAGATGGGCCTAGCCTAGTTTGGATTCGTTGAAATGTTTTTTTTTTGTTTGTAACATGTTGGTTTTCTATAGGAGAAGATGAGAGAATAAAACACAAGTATGAGCACACACAGATATAAGAAAATATATTAATAAAATTTAAAATAGTACAAAATGTTACAAAATATTAAAATTTATATTGTTAAAATAATTCATTCAAGTCATCTGTTTCTATTTCGTTCGTTGGCTTCTCTCATTTCCTCGTTGTTCTTTACTGGTAATATACTTTGATGGCATGTGTTTTGCACCATCCATTAATTTGAAAACCTTTTTAGCATCACATGCCAAACATCTTTCATTATACAGATCTGTTTCTCCTTTACATTTGGGACATTTTATTCGTACAATAACTGGCATTTTTTAATGATAGTTTTCTCTCTTAGTTGTTGTTGTTGTTGTTTACTTTTTATAGAGTTTTAAATTATGACAACCTATATCTAAGAGGTCTATAATAGTATTATTGGGAAGAATATGTAGGTCCCTCAGCGATGCAGGGGCTGGACCATCAAAACTTAATATTACAATAATAACCTGTATGAATGAGCTTAGCCCTGTCTGATCAAATCTTGGTGACTACTACTATATATGCCTTAAAAAGGAGAAAATTTGAATAACTATGAATTGTCTAAATTATTGACTTACTTAAATATTTAAAAGTATAAAATATCTATAAAACAATAATAAATAGTCTAATAGTCTATATATATATATTAATCAATGTTATATAATGTTAATCAATGTTAAGAAATATATTAATATTACGAAATAAGTAAAGTAAAATTTTATATGAGCTATTTTTTAGTCGTTTTTTGTTTTATCCTACAAGAAGAACGAAACATTTCCAAAAGTGTTAATAAAATGAATTTTTATTTGTTCAAAACCAGAGAGACAAGGTACAAGAACAACCTGTATGAATGACCTTAACCTCGTCTAATTTGATAAAATCTTCTTTACAACTACTATATTGGTTATAATCCAAAGAGCTGACAAGAATTTTGTCTGATATGAAATTTACCGTATATCGTTGCCGTAACGTAAAATGTAAACGTAAAAATTGTTTTTCTCAAGTTACTATTAAAAAGATTTGAATAATAAATAAACTGAAATAACTTGTAAATATTCGAAAATATTTGTCAATGCCCATGGATTAATATTTTCCTAAAAAAAAGCACACAAATAAGTTCTTTAGTCCCTTTCATTTTGTTGTGTAAAGATTCGTTCTAGTTAGTTTTGAAAGCAAAGTATGATCTTTTTAATATTTGAATCTGAAGAGTATTCATATACAATTAAAGTTGGAACCGACACAAGAAGTATGGGATGAAATTTCGAGGCCTCCCGTGAAAAAGGTTTTTTTGTATGGAAATGATGTAGTCTTAAATAAATCCAAAAATCTTATAAACATTGTTTTATTTTATATCCAAATTATTACTAGGTTAAAACTTATGAATATATACTAATAATAGATAAATCTTAAAACTAATCTAGTGTGAGAAAGTTTGTACTACAATAGGTAAAAATAAAAAAGATTCTTAGAGGTACAACAACAATCATAAAGGTAAATAAAATAATTTATTCAGAATCGGAAGAATCGAATAGATTAAATTTCTAGTGCATCGATTATAATCGGCAATTTCAACATCTGTTTGAGGTTGTGCACAATATTGTCGAAAGAATTGGGTAACGAGAATTTTATATTTTCCCGAAGAACCAAAATTGTTTGATTTCTGATAAAACTACTCTTAGACTTGTAATAAATCCAAAAATCTTATAAACATTGTTTTATTTTATATCCAAATTATTACTAGGTTAAACTTATGAATATATACTAATAATAGATAAATCTTAAAACTAATCTAGTGTGAGAAAGTTTGTACTACAATAGGTAAAAATAAAAAAGATTCTTAGAGGTACAACAACAAACATATAGGTAAATAAAATAATTTATTCAGAATCGGAAGAATCGGAATAGATTAAATTTCTAGTGCATCGATTATAATCGGCAATTTCAACATCTGTTTGAGGTGTGCACAATATTGTCGAAAGAATTGGGTAACGGGAATTTTATATTTTCCCGAAGAACCAAAATTGTTTGATTTTCTGATAAAACTACTCTTCAGACTTGTAATATTTCTTTCAATTGAAGCATTTACCAAAGGACATATAACTAATTGCGCAATTTTTCGATACTTTTCCAATAAAATATTTTCATCCGAGATAAAATAAATAATCAGAGGTCCATTATAGGTTGCATCTACGATACCTGTCCGTATAGTTCCTATAGCATTCGTAGAGGATCTTGCAACAATTTGTCCATAGAATCCTATAGGAATATTTACCCTTTCATCAGTTCAATCTTTGTGGCTTCCCCTGCGGGACAAAATGTATCCTGTTTAATACAAAGATCGAAACCTGCATCTGATTTATAGGCTTTCCAACAAGAATTATTCCCAGGAATAATTATATTTGCTGTTTTCGAATTACAGTCATCATCATCGTCGTTGTCATCGAGTATTTGAATTGCCCTTTCTATACGGAAAAATAAGCTTTATTATACATTTTGGGGTAAGGGGGGTAAAAATATATATTCGTTGAAAAAAAAGTTGTATTTTGACAATAAGGTAAAAAAATTAATTTGAGCGTTTACATATTTTATGGCTGAACTTAAATCTATTTCATTCTCTTGTTTTTGCGTAATTTTCCAAACAATGTCCTTAATATTTGACTTATTAGGGATAATTATTACCGATGGAAATTGTTCAAATATTTCTGTGGGAATTTCCTTTATATTAGCGATGACATTCTTTTCATCAAAATTTTCCAACGAGTCAAATATTAAGGAAAAATACAATTGAGATAGTGGTGAACGTTCAAATAGAGATTTCTCTGTTTCTTTTTGTTGTTGCATTTTATTCATAATTGTTAACGTGTACAGGTTTTGCCTAAAAGACTTTAATGATTCACTACTATTTTGTTGTTTAACAGAATTATAAAGGTGTACATTTGAATATCTCTTGAGAAAATTGATTAGTCCCATATATGTAAGACCATCCAAAAATATATTTTTACAAAGTGGAAATTTTTCCTTGTTTTTTATATATATAGTAGTAGTAGGAGTTTGTTCTGTTGCATCCATATCAATCAATAGATTAGATGATTTACTTGTTGTAGGCATAGTAGATTCGTTTAAAGATGCTGATGATAACATACTGCAAACAACCATTCGAATTAGATATGATGTGGTTTGTATAAAAATTTTTTCCCGTTAAACTCACCTGATCAATTAAGTACAATGTCAAACAAAAATAAAAAACTATTATATTGTGAGAGGAAAGCTGATAACTGATGTTTATATTTACCAATTCAATCTTTTATAACAACAAAATTCCTAAAAAATGTATGAGCGAGAGAGTTCAGCAAAAAAAATAAGATGAAAATGCATTGAATGTACAATATAAATGGTTTTTTATCGTAACGCGTGCTTGTATGCAATAATAAAATTAAAGTGTATTAGCAGTATGTAGTTAAAAAATAACAAAAACTTGTACTGTTGATAACTTTTTTATTAAAAAATATATAGAAAATTAATACACACAAGTACCACTTAAAATTATATTGATTTAACAACAATTGAACTGTTCTTGTTGATCAATGTAGGGTTTCATTTCAAGTAAAAAGGCAGGACTGATTCCTCGTTGAAATTTTTGAATAAATGTCCAATTAACTTGTTCTCTATGTCGACGGATAAAATCTTCAGTCAAGTTTTGATGGATACTAATTGCATTCCAATCCAACATTCCGGCAAATTCCGTCATAAATCGTTCGTTTAATTGCTGATATTGGGAGATGAGTTGCCAATTGACTTTATTGATACAAGTTCGTATTAGATCTTCGTCTAAATGTTGTTTTCGTGATATGATATTCCAATTGACAAAATCTTGAAAATAAATGATAAATTTTGATGGTAAATCGGGAAAATTGGATATTTCATTCCACCAAGCTCTTATACAAGCCATTAATTTTATATGTGTGTCAATAGTAAGCAGAGATACTAATAATATGATTGTATTCTTGATGTTTGTTTTTATATAAATCTACTCAATTTATCTGTTTCCTTGTCTTGCAGCAGCTCTCTCTCTCCTCTCTTTCAAGTCCTCGTTCTTCTTTGCCAAAGGAAAAGCAATTCAGCAGGCACATGTTTTGCTCCTTTTGTCTCTTTGATTCGATCTTTTACCACACATGACAAACATTTTTGATTTCGTATTTCACTTTCCCCTTTACATTGTGGACATTTTACTCTTACAATAACTGGCATTTTTTGTTTGAATGAATAAATGATATGATGTGTATATTAGTTAATGCTCTCTCCAAGTACTTTCTATTATCTCTCCCTACTACTACTATTACTACTAGTGATAAATGTAGTCACATGTCACTATTAGTCGTCGTCATCGTAATTGATAGAATCATGGAAATTAGACTATTTTTCCCATATACATAATTAATTAAGCAATATGTACAATATTTGCGTATTCTGACTCGATCTCGATAGTAACTATTTATAGTTCTTTTAACTTGACATCCACATTTTAAACAGTTAAAATTTACTTTTTCCATTTTTGTTGAAACTATTATTTATATGGTTCAAGCAACAAGAGGTTCTTCTTATTATTCTTTTCGGAAGGAAAACGATCTCTATAAAACAGATGCTAAATAAATTTTTGGCTCATTTTAATAGGAAACATCATCATTCACTCAACTAACATTGTCCAAAAATGTTCTCTACATATCTATTGTTAAACTATTTGTTTACAACTGCTGTTGTTTTGGTTCAAAGTACAAACAACTACGATGATGATGTCATCGTCAATAATTCTTGTAATCAAAATTATGAATATTTATTAGAAGATTATCATTCACTTTATAATACCAGTTTAAACTTGTATCAGGAATGTATTAAATCACTGGACAATTATATGGATTTATACGATAATGAACAAGCTGTTAATGATATTTGTATGGGAAAAATTCAAGAATATGCAAATCTGGCTGCGAATTTAACAATGTCGGTAAATTATACGAAACATATTACTCTGCTCAAGGAAAATATCAAATTGGAATCGGATTTGTATTTATTGAGAACAAATCTAACGGAAACATTACAAATTTGTCAAGAAAAAAACAAAGTAGCATATGTAGTAATTGCCGATTTTAAGGAGGAAATAGCAAATTTTAAACGTAATTTGACCGATCTGACTCGTGAAATCTATCAGTTAGATAACGATTTGTCCAAATGTCAAAAGGATTTAGAACAACAAGTGAAAGATGAAACGAAAATTTTCATAAATCTGAAAGACTGTTTAGAACGAGAAGAAGTACTTTTGGAAACGAAAGACAAATATATTATTCGATTGTCAACATGTAGAAAAAATAATAGAAAACTGCGAGGAGGTGAAAGTTAAAATTTAATAGTTAAACAC
>JAHKBH010000093.1:0-23328 GCA_019049505.1 Pachyrhynchus sulphureomaculatus
GAGAAAGAGAGTAGGAGACAGTATGGAGCCTTGGGGCACACCGGCGTTGATAGTGAGGGTGTTAGAAAGAAATCCGTCGACCGCCACTCGTAAAGAACGCTCTCTGAGGAAACATGAGAGCTACAAACCGAACTTTTCAGACATATCATAAGAGCGTAGCTTAGCCAACAGTCCATAGTGCCAAACACGGTCGAATGCCTTGGATATGTCAAGAGCAACCCTCGAGATTCTCCGAAGTGTTCAATTGCGTGTTCCAAACATGTGTTACATAAGTCAGAAGATCTCCTGTTGATCTATGTTTACGAAAGACATATTGGTGATCGCTAATAATGTTGAAGCCTTCAAGATATTTTAGAAGATGCTGATTGATAACCTTTACCACGACCTTCGATAGTATTGAAAGCAGTGCGACTGATCGGTAGTTATTTGGCAAGGTCTTCTTGCCTTTTTTAGGTATCAGCTGAATATAAGTATTAATCTTGTCGTAAATTAAGTCGGATGACAACTGCGACGATTATAACAGATGTCAGATTATAACAAATGCCTCTACGCCCTCTTGGTTGCCGTATATGTAAATAAAAAGAACTATACTTTTTAACAGTCCTTTGGATTTACGTGAAAGACCTATCAGTTGTTTCACTTTTAGTCATGTCGTGAATGAAAGCGTCGGACAGAACTTTTCAGTACTTTCACCACTACCATGATTGTCACATATATATGTAAATAGACGTGCCTTTCCTTATCTTTCTCTCAGATCTATGTAAACTGACACTACGATATAAATGTAGAAGGCTGTAAGAAAAAGCATACTTGTGATCGTGTTTCTTTCAGATCGACGTAAATTACGATTATGACGTAACTGTAGATCACTTATAGAAAAAAAAAATAGGCAATTTTTTTCATAACAACCTTAATTTGCTTGTAATGAGAATTTTTTGTAGGTGTAGACGTTAAACGGCTAGATAACCTACAGAATTCTAGCCATAAATGTTGATATGGTAAATCCCAAGATATAAGATCCTGCCTTTTTGCTTTTTCAATGGGCCAATAAACGACCGTATTAGGGTTTTGTGCATAGTTGCCAGGTATTACGATAAACCTATTTTTATTTTAAATGCTTTGTATACCGCCCTCACTTGCACCTGCAATCATATTGGATCTATTTTTACCTATATATTTACTACCTGGCAACCCGGTTTGAAGCCCTTTAAGTATTTGATTAATATAGGAATACTGACCACAGGTCCCGATTAAGACTCGAAAGATACTTTTTATTATTTTTATTTTTAGTTTTACTTACAACTTTACGTTGTAACGGTTCTATTTTAATTATGTGGCGTCCGTGGGAAAATTGAAATAGTGGCGCAAGAGAAAACATTCATCACTTGACGGTAAACAAATAGTGAAAAATGTTTACGACAGTTTGGTAAAAAGAAATTCGAATAAACAAACTGCTTTGCAAGAAACCAGTGAACTAACAAAAACCTTTACGATTAAGGGTAGTGTAGGAAAACCATCACTCAGGAATAGGAAAAAAACGGAAAGATTTTCAAATGCATCATGTAGATCAGAGGTTCCCAAACTTTTTTTCTCGTAAACCACTTTCAAAATTTTACTGGTTTCGGTGGACCCCTGCTGTTACATTTCTACCATATTCCCAAAAGTGGTAAAAAAAATATGAAGATTACATCTAACGATGGAAATTTGCGTCGTGGCAGAGTTCCAACCCTAAATTCGGAGTGGTAAAAATAAAAAGAAAAATAATATATTTTCTTGTGTTATATTTATTAAAATAATATGATTACAGACTTAATAGAATTATTTATATTAAAATTAAACATTAATAATGTACCGTAACTTTAACAATGCAAATCAACAATTAAAAAAAAAGTAGTCATAATTTTAATGGGAGGGATGTACTTCATGGATTGACAGCAAATTATCAATATTTGGCTTCAGTTTTGTAAGGAATAACCGCAAATCTCCCCGTTCTATGATGTTCAATCTGCTCCTTTTTTTTGTTAATCGGTTTGTAACGACACTAAAACTTTTTTCGACAAGGTATGGCGAGGGAAACGCTATCAAAAGTTTTCTCGCAATTTCCCACAGCCCAGGATATTTTTCCGGTATTTCTGCCTGCAGCCAAAATGTTTGATAGCCTTTTTTAAATTTCATCTTCAGCTCCTCATTGGTGCTAAGCTCGAGAAGCTCCTCTTGTAATACGACATTCGCCACTTCCGTTTCATCAAATGGATTTATGAACCATGGTGGTATTTCCATGGTCAGAATCTATTTTTGAACTCATCATGCAGGGCATTTAAATGTTAAAACGTATGTCTGAATATCCTCATCAAGACATTCTGCCTGTGACAAGTTTGGAAACTGGGGAGAATTCGCGCCGAATAATATTTTGCTTCATAAATTTCGATTTTCCAAGAAAAGCCGAAATTACACCCTTTGTTTTTATTAAATTTAGGCTGTCTCCTTGTAACTGCAAGTTAATGTCATTAAATTTTTTGAACAAATCTGTCAAATACGCGATGTCTGCTTTCAATTTGAATAGGTTTTCTTTTAAATCTGGATCTTTACTTTCTAGAAACTCTAAAACTGATTCAAAAAGTGAGTAAAATCTTGTTAAACATGCACCTTTCGACAACCAGCTTACTTCAGTATGTAAGAGCAATCGTTGGAAGTCTTCATCATTTTCGTCGCACAATTGTGCAAAAAAAAGGGTATTCGACGCATTGCTTCTTATTTTGTTAACTGCTTTAATCACAAATTGTAGGGATTGGTGCAATCTATCACTCAAATTTTTCGCTACCAGGTGTTGTCGGTGGATGACACAGTCAATTGCAGTTACTCCTGGTATAATTCTTTTAAGATGGCTTATAAACCCACGATATCGCCCGAAGATGGCAGGAGCTCCATCTGCTGCCACCGAAATAATGTTTGTAAATGGAATCGATTTTTCCTTAAAAAAATCACTCAGGACATTAAATATTGATTCGCCTTTAGTGTCCGTCTCCAAAGTTTTTTGCGAATAGCAGCTCTTCATGGATTTCTTCGTCCATAACAAATCGAACATATGCCAATAATAATGCTTCATTACCAGGTGAAGTTGACTCGTCCAGTTGAATAGAAAAATGAGTTGTTTGCAGAAGAAGCTTTCAATATCAGAGCTCATTTCATCAATACGTCTTTGAACAGTGTTGTTACTCAAAGGAATTTTTTTGAGTACGTCAAATGGAGGTTTGTGCAGAACAGTTTTTAAAACCTCTTCAACAGCGGGTAAAATTAACTGTTCTCCGATGGTGTGCGGTTTTCCAGATTTCGCTGTAAGCAATGAAATATTGTAAGATACCCGCAAGCCATCATCGTTACTTTGAGACGTTGAAGCGAACATACTGTGCAGGGTGGGCCTCCTTTCATATTTTTCCTTCAATGTTTGAAAATATTTTAAATCTTTACCTATTTTATCAGGATGACACCTTCTTGGATGATCTTCGAGCTTCGATGGTTTCATAGAGTCATTGCTCAAAACTTTGTTGCATAAAAGGCATATGGGCAATCGTTTGTCTGCCTTTGATGGAAAAAAACCAAATTTCAAATAATCAACACTGTACTGTCGACATTTTTTCTTAGATTCAGCCATGTTTCGTATCAGTGACCTACCTGTAAAGAAAAAAAATGTTTGTTTTAATAATCATAAGGCGACTTTAACAGGATATGGCTATTTTAACAGAATAAAATAGGATTAATTAATTATTGCAATGAAAAAACCAAAATGCCGGCGGCAAAACTGATTTTAATTATTAAAAGCAATAAACTGCTAAGACCCATATAGAGGTTTTCACAAAAAAAACGGCTGAACCTATTTTAATGTAATATAAAATATTTTTTGAATAATTATATTTTGATACATTTCTGTAAATTCGAGAGAAAATACTTTTAAAGAATATTTTGACATCAAAACTCCGCGATTTTAATGATTTATTTATTACTTTGATGTACGTTACGAGTGGTACATAAAGACACGTACAATTTATGAAAATGTTTTTAGTCATTTAGCATTAGCAACTACGAGGGCACTGAAATATGTACAAACATGCAGGTCAATCATATATCTCTCCTTTAGTGAATCACCACAGTGAGTAAATAAATAATTTTATAATAAAAAGTACTAAAAGTTCAATCTTTCTCGGCTTTCTGTTCTTTTATAGAAGTATCGAATAATGGCCCTGTTCAGTATTTAATTTTTATTACGTACCTACTACACGCAAACATAACAAATATAATATTATTACAATATAAAATAAAAGTATGAATAACAAATAGGCAGGTACTTACTTTTTCCGGCACTGGCAAACACTGACATCGATTCACTCACACTTTTCTTTTCAAAATTCCGGAAACAAATGAATAACGTTTGTCCTTGGCATTCGTATTTATATTGGTGAAGAATCAAACAACTTCATGCAAGATTGCAAGCACAGCACAAGTCGTATTTCGTCCCTTTGCACGTCTGAACGGGTTGCGTTGCGGGCTGGCGGGCGGCGCTTTGCAAGTTCTCGACCCGCGTTGTACTGAATATCGAATATGCAAGTTTTTACAAGTAACAGTCGCTGACCTTCTTAAAATACACTACTCAAAAAAATTAAGGGAGGTTTTAAAACAAGGAAATTAATGCTAAATAAACAGGCTATCTGATCCATATGCCGACCTAACTGAAAAATTTTTTTTCAAGCCCGTGGACTAAAAAAAAAAAGCAAAATATTTGCAATATTATTTTTTCGCGCTATCTGTTAGGATTACATGAGAACGTAGCTTCTAAACAAATTTTAGCCAAAAAATCTGAAAATTAGAATCTTAAAGCTTCAAAATGCTTTTTTTTAAAGTCTCAATACGACCATTTTTCACCGAAATACAGCCTGTCAAAAATCACCGAAAAATTTGGAATTTTTTTTTGCTCCCTTAAATTTTTTTGACTAGTGTATTATCTGCTTACATTGATAGGTAAAGCCAAGCCAACATTTTTGTTCTTTACTATCGAAACCAGATAAATTTTCGTGGACCCCCACTTACAACTTGTGAACCCCCATTTTTTTTTCACGCCAACGTAGACCCCCGTCGAGTCTCCCGTGGACCCCTGGGGGTCCACCAGAACCACTTTGGGAATCACTGAGTCTAACTGCTAAAGAAAAAATTCAAACTTATTTTCCACAAAACAAATAACGCATAATATAATTAAAGTTAGCAAAATTATAAATAAAAGTACTATATAATTTAATAAAATACAATATAGAACGTTTAAAAAAAAAAAACCAATTGTACTAAATACATAACAATCACCTCATTTTGTGCAATTTTAAAACATATCAGTACTGTTCCGTGCAAGGTCAGTAGTAAATTGACTACGACGAAATAACGATAGTAAGTCCACCAATAATTTTTTCAAAAATTTAAATTCCGGACCTGTAAAATCAATTGGCAGAGTGAAGTTAGAAAACGACCTATTTTCGTAATACTAACTTGGGTAAAAAGTCCGATACTCTCCGAGAGATGGCAGCACAAACAAAAAAATAATATGATTTTCAATTAGTGTCAACTCTCAGAAGATTCGTGTAAAATTTTCATGACATTTTTGTCTATTAGTTTGCTAATTACAGCTGTTTGAATGTCGCTACTTTTTGATTTTTGCAAAGTGATAGAACCAAAAAAATTTCGTGTGTTGATTAAACATTGCTTTTTGATGAGAATAAATACACCTAGAACCCCAGAATGGTTTGAGAAGTTGTGGCACATCTGCTCCGTCTAAAGCAACTATATGTCGATGATGTAGTGAACTTGAATTGCGGTCGTACAAGCACCGATGATGCATCATGTTCCGGGCGTCCAAATGAGGCAGTCACTCCAAGAAACACAAAAAATCCATCATATTGTTTCTGAATGACCGCAAAGTAAAAGTGAGAGAGATAGCTGACATCATGAGGATATCAACAGAATACGTAAGGCATATTTTGCATGAATATTTTTCATATGAAAAAACTATGTGCCCCAATATTGCGATTGATCAAAAACTGCAACTTGTCGAAGATTCAAAACGCTATTTGGCACTGTTCTAACGCAATCCAATTTATCGAGTCTTAACAAAGGACAAAACATGGATCCACCACGCACCTGAGTTCAACAGGGCAGTCTGCAGAGTGGTGAGAATCCCATGAAAGCTGACCGAAGTGTCCAAAAACACCAAGCTAATGTACCAGGTCATAACTCCATAAAATTGATGGTGAAATTGGACCAACTGGGCTATGAATTAATTCCTTATCCGCTGTGGCTTCAGGGAAAGAGGTTTCGCTCAAATGAAGACGTCGAATGGGAAACTGAGGGCTATTTTAGAGAGCTCGACAAATCGCATTATGTGAAAGGTATCCAAATGTCGGAAGATCGCTAGAATAAGTGTATCGTTCTTGAAAGAAACTGTATTAAAGAATAAAATCGATTTTTGGTCAAAAAATTGTATTTTTTCTTCCAAAGTCTCGGGACTTTTTACCTCATGTAGTATATACTACACCACATCCTTTGGCGGGGTCAATCTCGAATCTCCGATAAATTGCATTAGAAATAATGTCTGATTTCTTATATTCCATGTTAAGGTCATATTTTTTGAGGGGACAGATAATTAGCCTGTCAAATTGGATATTGGTACTTATTAAAATGATTTTGTAAGTTAATGTCATTATGTCAAATTTACTGATTTGATCCAAAAAACCAGCTTCAAAGCAGATAAAATCTAAAAATATGAAAGATATTGTAAAAAAATGGCTTAAGTTTTTACATCTAAGGCAAAAACATAACATTAGACAGTGTTTTGGTGGAAAATCACAATCTATCATTAATTCAAAGTGAATAAAAACTTAAGAATTTGTTATACAAGAAAAAAAAATCTGCTTCAACGTGAGAATGTAAGTTAAATATAGAATTATTAGTACCATTATAAGGGCGTACTACTTATTGATTATTGCATATTTTTTTATTATCTCCAAAAAATCAAATAACTTCTAAAATGACAAACATTTTTCCAAATAAACAATTGAGCAAAATAATATAAAAAATCAACTACAACGTGTATTTTTTTATATTCTAAGTCAAAGTCAAACTTTCAGGGAGACAAGTATCCACTCCATCAAGCCTCTTAAAAGTTAAAAATTTTATATTGTTAAATATAAAAAAATTTGTTTTTATTATCAATATCACTAGGTCAAAAGCCTTTCATCAAAAAAACGGCTATTAAAAATAGCTTGAATTCATCAAATAAGAAATATATTGCAAAAAAAGGATTATATTATACTAAGACAAAAACATAACATAGACAGTATCTTGTAAAGCAAAAAGCCATTCAAAAGCAAAATTTATCATGAATTCGAATTCAAAGTAATTGTTTTCTGTAAAGTAAGAACTTAAGAGTTAATTTGAAATCAGCTTCAAAGTGAAAACGTAAGTAAAATATGTTTATTACTAGCAGCTTCTTAAGGCCCTGCTTATTGATGATTGCTCATTTTTATCCATATTTTTTTTCCATTTTTAGTATTCCGTACGGAACACTTATGAGATCACGTCGATGTCTGTTTGTGTGTCTGTCCGTGCGTCCGTCTGTCACACCCGATTTTCTCCGAAACTATTTGTATAGAAAGTTGAAATTTGGCACAAGTATAGAAATTGATGACGGCCCAATTAGAGCCGTTGTAGTTTTGAAAGTTAAATTTGGACTTAAGCCTTTAGTTTTGAGGAGTGAAAATCGGAGTCAAATGGAAGTTTATGAAAACACGAGTTCAAATATATATATGATGTAGTACTTGTGAATACCCTTTTTTAAAAAACTGCCAAAAATCTCTGCTGAAAAGTACGGATAAAAAAAATTGTGCCAGGCAAAAGAGGTAAAGGTAAAAATAAAATAAGCAATAATCAACAAGCATTTCATGCTGCGAAGCAGATTTCTAAGAAAATTTCAAATTACTATTTATAGAAAATATTTACATTATCGATGATAAATTTGAGTTTTTATGATTTTTTATGTTTTTGTCTTAGATTTAAAATACAATTAAATGTTTTTGCAATATTTTAATTTAAGCAGTTTTAACGCTGTTTCCTGATGAAGTAATAGTTTTGGATAATGTCATTACCGGACAAAATCAATTTTCAAAACGTGCCAATATAAAATTCTTAGGGACTTTAGATAGACTTGACTTACTAGGAATCTGTCGTCTCGAAAATTTGAACTTGACTTGGAATATAAAAAGACAGACTGTATATTTGGTTTCCATCGAGCGCCTCACTTCACACACACATACACACCCACACACACACACACACACACCCACGCACTCTCGCACGCACGCACGCACGCACGCACGCACGCACACGCCCACGCATACGCACACGCATACGCACACGCACACGCACACGCACACGCACACGCACACGCACACGCACACGCACACGCACACGCACACGCACCCGCCCGCACCCGCAGCACCCGCACCCGCACCACCCGCACCCGCACCCGCACCCGCACCTGCACCCGCACTCGCACCCGCACCCGCACCCGCACCCGCACCCGCACACGCACACGCATCCGCACCCGCACACGCACACGCACACGCACACGCCCACGCCCACGCCCACGTACACGCACACGCACACGCACATCGCACACGCACACGCACACACACACACACACACACACACACACACACACATAAATAGAATAAAATAATTAACAATTAATTTTTTTAGACTTAACAATCACAAAATCTAAAAATAGTTTGAATTCTCTATATTTTATAAACCATCACACACAGACATGGTAATCCATCAGAATTCATTTCACCCCTACATCAAATGGCAGCTATTCTCAGTCAAATTCACAGAGTACTCAATGTTCCAATTTTGAATTTTCAAAAAGAATTCAATATTATTAAATAGATAACAAAAAATAATGGATATGACAACAGGATAATATACAGATTATTACATAAAAACAACAAAAAAAATCTATTAATTTGGGTTTTATCCTTTCCCAGTTAACAAAAACAATAAATTTAATAGAATAACTTGTTGTGACATACCCAGCTACAAAGTCTCGAGAGATTTAGAAAATATTGGATTGAAGGTAGCCTTCAAAACAAACAATTCTTTTGGTAAAATAATAAAAAACAAAAAAATTAAAACTAAAAAACATAATAAATCTGGGGTTTATAAATTAAAATGTGGCCCTTGTCTCAAAGTTTACATAGGTCAAAACGGGTAGAATATTCAAACAAAGAATAAAAGAACATAAAAAAAGCATTTGAGAATAAGACTGAAGTTTCACATTATGCCTCTCATTTATTTTCTGAAAATCACAGTTTTCATAAAAACTTCGATATCTTTTACAGTGTGTCCCAAAAAGTTTTATACAAATGGAGAAAAAGTTTATCTCACATGTTACAAAAAAATTTATTCTACATAAAAAGTTCTACATCACATGGAAATCCATAATCAAGAATTAAAAGTACAAAATATTTAATGATATACAAAGAAAAAAAAAATAATGATTTATAATTTTCAAAATAAAATGATTTTGGGACACGTTGTATATCAATAACAAAAATAAAAAGTTGAATTTACTAGAGTTGTTGGAAATTAATAAATTAAAAGATTCCGAGGTATTTCTAAATAATCAACTAGATTTATATAACACTCCATTGTTTAATCTTAAATTCAGGTAATTATTTTGCTATTGTACTGAGTTAAATCCTTTCAATTTTTTTTACAGGGATCAATTTATTTATAACGCTTTTAGGAAATTTTGTATAATTAAGGTAGGGTTTTAAACAAGTGTAACTAAATTAGTTATTAGACAAAACAGTAGAAGTTTAACTACCGTTTGAGAAAGGTACTGTGTACCGAAACATGTTAGGGCTAATTTAAGTTTTTATTATATTTTTCACTTTGACAAATAAAATATAGTGAAAATTTGAACAAGAGTTCGTCTTTTAATTTCCTAAAAATGGATTTTCATCAAGTAAGCCTCAAATTTATCCAATTCTTACAATGCTCTGTTGTTTATTGGCAGCTATTGTAGGTGATCGGGATTACACATTATATAGAAATAGATAAAGCCGGTTATTTAAAAAAGTGGACTAAGGACCAGGTAGCAACTGAAAGAAGTTTATGGGGATTCTGCATTACTATATAAATGAATTTAAAATGACCGTATGAGCACTGCAGATGCTGCATGTGCAGGCTTCTTCTGAAGAAATCGTCGATCAAATTCATCGTACCGCGATTATTGAGATAGCAGGCATCTCGTATGTACGGGTATATAACATGTCCCCAAAATATAAGATCCTGCTTTTGGCCGTTTTAAGTGGGCAATATAAAAATTCCGACCTTTTGTTTATGATAGGTTGCAGAGATGGACTTAAAAATTTTATTTATTAATGTAAATAAATAAAATTATAAGTGTTTTTGGAGATGTTTATTTATAGATGCATGTAAATATAAATGGATAAAAAGTACAAATATACAGTTTCAATGAATGGGGTTTACAAGAGGGGACATATTGTATAAATAAAAATATATTTTAACTTAAACCTAATTTGGTTTCACTATCACTGTCATCAGCTGAGATAATTATCAGTGGTTTTATATTATTTACATAAATATATGAATCATCAACTTTAACAAAGTGTAGGTACAAGGCATGTCATTTATAACTTTTTTTACTAATTCAACCACTGACACGCTTAAAGTAGGAGAAACATTTTGTGTCCTTATTTTGGATTTAACTTGATGCTAAATATGTTCAATTACACACAATATATTCAATTACACAGAAAACATATTTATTTTTCAATTTATAGTCTTTCAAAACTTCCAAAAAATCACTGTTTTTATAACTAAAGTCAAAATAAATGTCATTTTCTAACATATATTCCTGTATTTTTCGATTTGGTCTTGGCTGCATTAGGAATCTTAAAATAGGCGACTATGGTAACTTGCATTGTCCATAACTATAAACACTCTGTTGGAGAACATTTGGAAAAAAAAAAAAAAATTTAAAACCAATTTTCAAAAAGTTCTGCGGTCGTGTCTTCATGATAGTCCAAACTAGAAATCTTTTATGTTTTTTGCAGATAATAGTAGACAATTTGAAACCCAGCCCTTTTCAGATCCAGCATGCAAAATGGTTATTCGTTTACCTTTACTTGAAGGTGCGTTAGTCTGACATTTTGTACTGCTGTCCACCTACCCTTTTTGCATAGTGTCATGAGTGTCGAACCATGTTTCGACAAGGTAAATTATTGGCCAAATCTCTGATCGATATTTTTCAATTTTTTGTAAATAAGTATATCGCAAGATTCATAATCTTTGTGACTCCATCACTACTTGCCTTTTTTGATTTTTCGGAACGTGAATCCCATTCTTAAGAGAATTCTGTGAAGGGTTGATCGGCCACAATGTATATTGGTCCCGTCCTGCACCAGTCTTAATTTTATTTTGTCTAGTGTCGGCACCAACTGCTCTTCATACATAGAATATATTTTTCTCCTGATGACCTCTTTTTCACAATCGTCTACATGATGCATTTGAATATCTTTCCGTTTTTTCCTGTTCATGAGTGATGGTTTTCCTACAATACCCTTAATCGTAGAAATTGAGGTTTTTGTTAGTTCACTGGTTTCTTGCAAAGCACTCTGTTTATTCAAATTTCTTTTTACCAAACTGTCGTAAACATTTTTTACTATTTGTTTAGCATCAAGTGATAAATATTTTCTCTTGCGATAGCCACTATTGCAATTTTTCCACGGACGTCACATAATTAAAATAGAACCGTTACATTGTAAGTTGTAAGTAAAACTAAAAATAAAATTAATAAAAAGTATCTTTCGAATCATAATGGGGACCTGCTAGGCATTAAAATAAAACTTTAAAAATTTGCTTGGGAAAAGACATTTTCGTTGAATGAATAGGTTATCTGTTCTTAAACGAGTATTATGCACAGCACGAAACAATTTTTCGTTCTAAGGGAACAAAAAAAAATCTAGCTAGACGAAATGTATTGAGTTTAATGCTGACTGTGTTGAGAACTGAATTTCGGTTTTTGCAAAAAAATATTATTTACCTTAGTTGTTACGAGATTTTTCAATTCACCTTTGTATTATGCTATGAGGAAATAAGTCTAAAATAATTGTAAATTTTAATAAACAGGAAAGGCGCAATTTAATCTTTAGACCCGACCAAAATTCAATTGGCACGTAGAGAGTAAAACCTAATAAAATTTTGTAGAAAATCCGCATTCTAACATTACTTCTTTTCTAACAATTCGTAGGGGGGAGTTGTCTACAATGGGTCGTATGGTAAAAAGAACTAGCCAGTAGTTTTTTTCCGTAGTAATCGACATATTTTAGTATTACTTTGTCAGTTCCCTTGTTAGGGAAATTATTGTGTTCGTGAGAAAATTAAGAATGGGATTTTAACAAATATACACTCTTTAAGACCTCTAGATGGTTGAGAATATAGCCACTATTTTGAGGGGTTTCATCAAAGTCTTTAATTCAATATATAAATTGGCACAATAAGAGCAAACGAAAGTGATGGTTCTAGTTATCAATATTTATTTGGTATTATTACTCTATTGTACCTTATTTAGCTATGGCCATAGTAGTATAAAATATCTTTTCTCCAACCGTGAACCTTCCTCTTGGAATAAAAGTTTTTTCGATTTCATATCAGATGGCGTTGAGCTTTGATGCTACTAATATCTCTTGAGATATTGTTGCTGCTATTATGCTTGTGTTTTTGATATTTCAAATATTGCCATTTACTCCTAGTCTAGCTGACAAAATCTGAAATTGATCGTAACATGACATGTCCTAGTTTGGTAATTGGTATATGACATGTTGTTCATTATTCCTGAATCCTCCCTACTTTTAATGCATGAGCAAAACTTACGGACTGTAGAAAAGGATTACATAGTTAATCCTGGGTCTATTCTTAACCATATTCATGTAATTATACCTAAATTTTGTAGCCATTCAAACTTTTATGTGAATTTCCATAAAATTATGTAAACGAAATTTCCTAAATATGCGGAATATATCACACTAAAATATATAATGAAATTTATATATATATATATATATATATATATATATATATATATATATATATATATATATATATATATATGTATCTATATCTATATATATATATATATATATATATATATATATATATATATATATATATATATATATATATATATATATATATATATATATATATATATATATATATATATATATATATATATATATATATATATATATATATATATATATATATGTGAATCCATTATTTACAAGAATATTCTACATTTAAAATCTGAAAGTTGTATTTTATTATGTGACCTAATAAATTAATAGGAAAATTAAAGTAAACCCCAATAGCGGTTAAATTCTTTAAACTACATACTAACTACATACTCCACAAAATGTAATGTGTATGTAAAACGTCCCTAATTTAGTATTACGTGGCGCTTTTTTTCAAACGTTCAAACTATAAGTTGTAAAATAAAATAAAGAAAATTACCATCATTAATAAAATAACACATGAATAAGATGATTAATTTTGGAAACATTTTTCTGCTAGTACAATCCCAGCATTTATATGGCAGACATAACTACATGAAGCACTACTAATAATTTGTATTAAATAATAATGAGTAAGAAACAAAAATTTTTCGCCTTAAGGTGTAAATGTGTGTGTGGGAGTAAATGTTATCAGGCGTTACCATCATTCTAACAACACAAGCAAGACTCAACAATTACTTCGACAACTGCTTCGAATAACGGCTTCGAGCAAGATAGCGAGGGGCAAATTGAGCAAGCGGGAATACTTTTATAGATTTTAAAGTGTAAATATTACATACCATTTTGGAAAGTTATAATAATACATAGGCAAATATAACTTTAATGCATAAGTCCATGTATTTTTAAATTTTCTAGTTAAAAATTTAAGACTCAGTAGAAAATTCATGGTTGTTCCGCATGAGGGGATAAACTTGGGTTTACATAGATTTATTACAATGTATTTTTTTCTGTACGTTTTTTAAGAATGCTAAACACATTTTTCATTCGTCAAGAATAAAGTTTATAATTTGTGGCATGATAGTCTGGAAAAATATTGGTAAAATAAACTCACACCCCCAAACTAAATAGTAAATTTAACTTTCTTACGCTAAAAAGTAACTTAACTGAAGCACTACAACTCCATATGTTATATTATAATGATAAATATTTTATGGTAAAATCTCGAACGAAAAAAGTTAAATAGTGAAAAGGTTTCAGTAAAAATTGAAAATAAAACAATAACATAATTTTCAGATTCAAGAACCCTAAATAAGACCGTTAATATTATATTGGAAGCAACCTTCTATTATACTCTCTTATATTTTTAACTAAAAATAATTATCCTTTAAATTTGTTCATTATCTGAATTAAACTTAAACTATACAAAATTTATCGACTCTCACCCTTTTCACCCTTACTCCTTTCGCCCTACCCATTGAAACGATATCGTTGAAAACCTATAAGTTTCCTTTATTACTTTCCCTCTTACCAGTATTTCATGTATATAATATTTAAAATTAATAACGTAGTACATTCGAGATCGTGCAAAAGGATGAACAGATAGATCGACGGAAATTGAAAACCATGTTTTTTGTGACCTTTGAATCTTAAACGGTAAGGAAGTTTAAAAATTTCAAAGGGTGATTTTTTTAGAAATAAAATTCCTTGTAAAAAAGGAACAATTGCCAAGATATGTCGTTATAATTCAAAATAATTTAATAGTTAATTTTGCTAATTAAATCAACGAGAATAATGAAGTAACTGAGAATGATTATAGAATTAATGAAAAATATTTTACTAAATTTTAGATCTTCTGAACTATCTTAGACAATATTAAAGAAGATTTGAAAATTGAGTCATTATAGGCAACTCTCCCCTATTAATCGTTTTCTGGCAAGTCGTATGAGCGCACGGCGGCACATGTGACCTATTTTCTATTATTCTCCGGCTAAATTTATTTCTTACTTTATAATAGAATTTTCGGTGCTTAGTGAACAATGTATACCCATTCGGAACATGAGTAAAAGTCTTAATCGAATAAATCTAAGGGCTCTTGAAACATTGTGAGAACTATTATGACCGTTTGGCTTCCTTAGTTGGAATGTCTAAGAATTAAAAGAAAGATTTTCTACCACGCTGTAAAAAATGCATGTAAATGCATGTAAAAGTACATAAAAAACTTAACTGACATAAATATTTATTTTTGCCGAGAGAAAATTTAGAAAACCTGGCCTAATCCATTAAAGTTACATATGTGTTACTACTTAAATTTGATACTATGTACTATTACTTAAACTTGACGAAAATTACGCACATTTATGATATTTCAATAAACACTGGTCGACAAAAAAAACTTTCAGAAAAATACTGGGAACTAAGTAGTGTATCTTTATGTATTTTGAGCCGCTCAACACGAATTTGAGGCTCATTTTGCTCCATCACGTCAGGATTTTTTTCTAACGTAAAAAAAACTCTAAAAATGGAATAAAACGCTGTTTAATGGTAAAATAGAGACTTAATGCATATATTTCTATGTTTTTTGGGATGCTGAGTTCAAAATCAACCTAAAAATTGTACTCTGTGGTCAGAGTCCCTTTCTAACCTCAAAAAGTATTAAAAAAATGAGCTACGACTATAAAGACTTAAACAACTGTTCAAAAATCCTTCAGGGTAGTTTCTTGGGTTAAAACATTTTACTTGGGAGCTTTTAGGATATACTTTCTGTCGCAAAAGAGATGTTTCCGAAAGTTTTTCTCTAAAGAGGATTCTCTCGTCTACTGTAATGAAGTTGCAGAGTTAATTAACAATTACGTGAGATTGCTATATTTAGCTAGTGACTGGCGCTTCTTCATATACTCAGTGATTTGAAAGTGATAACAACAGAGCAAAGTGGCTACACTAAATTTCCATGCTTCTTATGTGAATGGGACAGTCGAGCTAGAATGTAACATTATATAAGAAGGGAATGGTCCATTAGAAACCCCTTACAGCCAGGAGTAAAAAATGTTTTTCAACAAAATTTGGTGCCACCTTCAAAAGTATTGCATCCCCCATTACATATAAAGTTGGGTCTAATGAAGCAGTTTGTGAAAGCCATGAAAATTGAGAATAGCGCAGCCCAAAGCTCTTTGAGGCTAAAATTAAAGAAGGCGCATTGGATGGACCTCAAATTAGGTTGCTATTGTGTGACATTGCATTTGAAAATATTATGACGAATACAGAAAAGAAAGCATGGAATAGTTTTAGAGAAGTTTCAAATTTCTAAGACATAAGAAAGGCCAGAACTAGAAATTATCAGTAATGTGATTGAAAATTTTAAGGATGTGGGATGCCTTATGAGTTTAAAAATCCACTTTTTTAATTCCCATATAGACTATTTTTCTAAGAATCTTGATGACTTTAGCTAGGAACAAGGAGAAAGATTCCATCGGGATATCAAGGAAATGGAAAAATCGATATCAAGGAGTTTGGTATGAGCATATGATGGCAGATTACTGCTGCAATCTGAAACTAGACACAAATAAGACTTACAAAAGAAAAGAGATTAGAAGATCTTTTGAGCATAAAAGAAGGGAAAGGGAGTCTAAAAAGTGAAATATTTCATCACATGTTTAGTATCATAAAAATAGCTATTTTGAAATAACAAATTTCTAAATGATTAAATTTTAATAAATTTTAACTGATGTTTCTGTCCCTCCTAACAATACTGTAAGTGGCAAAAAAAGTCCCGAGGGAAGTGATTCCTCCTGGATGGTAACGCTAACATCACTAGGTGCACTTCACTTAGCCTGCAAAGATTTTGAAAATTAGCAGAAAAAAAAAAACTTTAATAAAAAGATTTTTTTTTATCGCTTGTGTCCGACATTTTGTATCGTCCACCTTAGATTTGACAATTTTAATTTTCAGATCCTTAATCGCAACAACCACGAAAACCTTTAAGATGACAATTTTACATAATTAAATCTTATTTTATAACTTTTGCGTCCGCCATTTTGTATCCTCTATTTTATAGCCGCCATTTTTGATTTGAGAATTTAAATATTCTGACTACAAAGCTTCAATTAGTTATCCCAAAAGCTTACGAGTAGAAAGTTTTAACCCAAGAAACTACCCTGAAGGATGTTTGAATAGTTCTTTAAACATTTATGGTCGTAGCTCATTTTTTAAAACGGAATTCTGACCACAGAGGGCAATTTTTAAGTTGATTTTTTTTTGAACTCAGCATCCCAAAAAATATAGGAATATATGCATTGAGTCTCTATTTTAACATTAAACAACATTTTAGTACATTTTTTAGGTGTTTTTGAGGTTAGAAAAAATATTTATTAAATACTGACGTCATGGAGAAAAATTAACCTCAAATTCATGTTCAACGAGTCAAAATATATGGGAATATACTACTCAAGTCCCAGTATTTTTTCGAAAGTTTTTTTTTGTCTACCAGTGTAATTTTTGTGTAATTTCCTATAATGATATATACTATACACATTAAAAAATATATAAATTAGTTAATAATCAATTGCACTTTTCAACTAGGCCTACGCTGTGTCATCATTTTGACGATGTTGTTTAAGATCCTCGATAATCCTTTAGTTTTGCTAGTGTTGTTTGGAGGTGTATTAAGAATAACATTTTTTTATTTGGTACGAATTATTACTAAGTCGCATAATAATACGCTATTTATATGTAGTAAATATAAAAAATTTCTGTGAATAATATAATTGCACATAAATATGTGGATTTTATTACGTATTTTTATGTCGTACGAGGGTGAATTGATAAATCTTGTAAGAAACTAGCTAAATATTTTTTTTTTAAACAAAATTTATTTCTCACAGTAATCTCCATTTTTACTCCCTCAGAAAAAAAAATATTGTTTCGAACAGTCCAAAATACTTCTTCCCCCGAAGCCAACTTTTGAGGTTAGGATATAAAAAAGTCACTTGGGGCCAACTCTGGATGATGGGGTAAGTGAGGAATTATTTCAAAGCCCATTTACTGCAATGGCTGATGTGTAAGCAGGCGTATTATTCTATTCTTGGTTGCTTTTGCTTCAGCCAATTATGCAAAGGGTCCCATAACGTTGCGTACTAAAAGCCAGTCATTGTTTTACCATTTTCCATATATTCAATCCTGTTGCCATCACTTTTCCTGCAGATAAAACTGTTTTTCTGGAGCACTTTCACCTTTACTAATCCATTGTTTGGATTCCCGTTTTGCCCTAAGGATATAATAGTAGATCCGCGTTTTGTTTAAAGTCACAAAACCGCGCCAGAAATCTTTCGAATTACGCCGCAACTTTTCTAAATGCGATTTTGAAATGTACTTTTTCGTGTGGTTTTGGTCTGGAGTCAACAAACGCGGCACCCATGGCTCACACAGCTTTTTAGTTTTTTGTAACGTCTTGCAGGATATTATCTACCCATTCATATAAGATGCCTTCCATCTCAGTAATTTCATGAAGCTTAGTGCGCCGATCTTCCATCACAATACCATTAATTTTATTGACCATTTCTTCAGAAACCTGAATCGGGCGTTCGGATTGTGCAGCATTTATAGTGCTCGTACAGTCACACTCTAGTGCTGATGCAGAGTCCTCATGAATTTCCTTCAGTTCAGTTTCTATCTATGTCGCAGTTAACTTTTTGAAATAAAACTGTATGATACTCGGCTTTATTCATTTCCACGAAGCGTGAGTCACCGGTCACTTACGATAGTTGCTAACAAATAACTGAACGTTGAATCTATTTGAAACTTCTCACGCAAACTTTACAAGAATCACGCTTACCAACAGTCATGCTGCTTAATAAAATTTTCCACCACTTCAAAGAAATTTATCAGACTTATCAATCCACTCTCGTATATTTCGTATTTCCACTTAATTTTGTTTGCATATTGTTTATAGAAATTTACATAGAAGCTTGGAAGATTATGGAAATGTTTGTATAATAACATGAATAACACTCGTCGACAAAAAAAACTTTCGAAAAAATACTGGGACCTGAGTATAGTATATTCTTATGTATTTTGTCCCGCTGAACACGAATTTAAGGTTCATTTTTGCTCACTCAAGATTTTTCTCTAACCTCAAAAAACACCTAGAAATGGACTAAAATGCTGTTTAATGGTAAAATAGACTCAGAGACTCAATGAATGTATTCCTATGTTTTTTGGGATGCTGAGTTCAAAATCAACATAAAAATTGCACCCTGTGGTCAGTATTCCTTTCTAACCTCAAAAAGGACCTAAAAAATAAACTACGAGCCTAAATGATTAAATAACTATTCAAAATCACTTCAGGGTAATAGCATTATCATGCTATTACTTATACAAGCAGCGAGAGGTTCGAAATCGCTAGGAGGTATTAATGGTGTTCATCTAGTGGTCCAATTAAGGCCGCTCCCTGACTTGTCGATGCGGTATCGTTTTTCTCGGTGCGCCCGATACCGATTCGGTAACGAAAATATGCCGAACGCCCATATTTCAATGAAACCCACCTGACTTGCTTCGCACCCGCGCATCCTGCGCAAGTCAGGCACGTCGAGAAAAACGATATCGCACCGACAATTCAGGGAGCGGCCTAAGGGTAAAAATATGTTCAATGTATACAAACTGTATACATGGAATTTATTTTTAAGAAGAACTCTGATAGGTAGGTATAACAGACGCAGTTTTAATGTAAGGGATAGGGGGGTAATTTGGACAGGGCGTTAATTTGTAAGGTTATGGTGGGGACATCCCGTTGTCATCCCTAACATCAGGGAGACTATAGTCGTAAAAAAAAAAGTTCCATCCATACACTTTGAACCCTATTTCATAACATTTGCGTCCGTCATTTTGTATACGCCATCTTTGATTTAAAAATTTCAATATTCTAACCTTAAATTTTTAATCAGCCATACGAAAAGACCCCGAATAAGAGGTTTTAACCCAAGCAACTACCCTGAAGTGATTTTCAACAGTTCTTTAATCATTTAGGACAGTAGTTCATTTTTTAGGTGCTTTTTGAGGTTAGAAAGGAATATCACAGAGTGCAATTTTTACATTGATTTTAAACTCAGCATCCCAAAAAATATAGGATTTAGTTCATCTTTAGAAGTGTTTTGATGTTAGAAAAAATCCTGACGTAATGGAGGAAAATGAACCTCAAATTGATATTTAGCGGGTCAAAATACATAGGACTATACTCTTCAGGTCCCAGTATTTCTCCGATAGTTTTTTTTTTGTCGACCAGTTTAATCGATGGTTGTATGTATCATACGTAACCCAGGATTATCTATGGCATTATTTATTATATGGGGGTATTGAAAACTATTAGTTCTGCGGCCATAAGTTTATTAGTCCATACTGTCTCCTACTCTCTCTCTCTCATTTACATTAACGATCTGCTGGAAAAAACCGGGAATCCAATCTACAGCTTTGCAGATGACAGTACGCTTATCTCTTCATTCACTTTGAACTCTCGGACATCGGCTACTCAGGCGAATATCCGCAGACAGCAGGAGGTCGTTCAACTTAACAAAGATCTGGAAGAAATTCTGTCTTGGGGTGACAGTAACCAAGTGGAATTTAACGCTACAAAAACCCGGGCGGCAGTTTTTTCTAAAAAAAGTTAACGTTGCTGAACCCGACATGGTTATGTCGGGGCACTCCATTCCCCTAGCGTCGTCACTCAATTTGTTGGGCATTAATTTGGGAGCAAATATGTTCTGGCATGAACATGTTGCAGGCATAGCAAGGAGAGCTTCTCAAAAGTGGGGAATATTATTTCGAACCAGAATGCTTTACACTACACAACAACTGTTAATTCTTTATAAAGCTCAAATTCGACCAACTATGGAATACTGCTCCCATGTTTGGTGCTCCGCTCCCAAACACACACTTCATTTATTGGATTTTGTTCAGTGAAGAGCTGTTCGTCTGATTGGAGACCCGGAACTGACCAGCGGCCTTGATTCGCTGGAACATCGAAAAACGGTTGGCGAATTGAGTCTGTTCTATAAGTATTTTTATGGAAAGTGTTCGAAGGATGTAGCCCGCTTAATTCCTCCCAGGTGCATGTTAGAGATACACGTCGCGCTAATACTTCACATCCGTATGAGGTTCAACTTGTTACTCCGCGTACAATGCTTTTTAAGCAGTCTTTTATATGGAGAACATAATCCCTTTGGAATAATTTGCCCAGGGCTGTGTTTCTACCGAGTACAATTTACAGCGATTCAAGAACAACGTGAATCGCTTTTTCAGCACACATGCCGATCCTGGAGCACGTGTGCTAGACGCATAAAAAAAGTATTCTATGAGATAGAAGTATGAAATACTAGCTAACTTGTCATCCACCCACTATTGTAATAACTTTTACAAATAGTCCTCATTTACAGCAATGCACTTTAACGAACTACGAGTCATGAAAAACAGGCGCAAAAACTTTAAAATTTTCGCAGGGCACCACTATCTCACCTTCGTGATCACCTTTGCTTTACAAACGAAATGCTCACCCTTCAGATGTTCTTTAACAAATGCAAACAGGAATAAATTGCAAGCTGCACCGCCACCGCATGGGTATGCTGACTTTTGTAAGGCTGGGAGTTGTCCTGATGCCTAAACGAATAATATGTCGTTTCGCTTTCGATTTATGAAAGTGTTAACATATCCTTTTAAGTCACTGCCAAGTCCTAAAATTTGAAGATTTCAATGCATGATATCATATTCCCAGAAAATAGTAATGATGATTTTCCAGGCTTACGTTATGACTAATGTGACCATACGTCCCGTTTTGAACGGGACAGTCCCATTTTTAGGCAATGTGTCTCGTAACAAACGAAGTTGTCGGGACGCAGAAATATCCCGTTTTGACAAAATTCAACTCTCGATACTCTGGGGGCCTCAGATGATTTCAAGCGACCAATCAGAGCCCAGAGTGATTGTTGCTGTTATGAACGCAAAGAACATATCTACTACTGTCTATTTTGTTTTGCGTTCATTTGCATAATTATCTACGCCTAGACTACCTAATAGCCTTGTTTTTTTTTTTATGGGTCCAGCACACGTGCTACAGGAGAGTCCCCAAAACACCACAGGAGCGGCGCGTGTGCGGAAAAAGCGACTCACGCTGTTCCCGAATCGCTGCAAATTGTACTCGGTGGGAAACACAGCCCTGGGCAAACCATTCCAAAGGGATGATGTTCTTTACATAAAGGACTGCTTGAAAAAGCGTTGTACGCGGAGTAACGAGCTGAACCTAATACGGATGTGAAGCATTAGCGCGACGTGTGTTTCTATTGATGGCCCAATCAGAGTCGGAGGTCCAAACGCCAGCCCTGGTGGTCGAAACCGGAAGTGAAAAAAAAGGCCACCGAATGAAGCGTCAAACGAAAGCCCGCGAGAACATGAGCTCAAAAACATATACGATGCAATGCCCCCGCAAGCCCCTCACTATAATACCTTCAAAAAATGACCAAAAATTGCTGTCCCTCCAAGAGTAGGTAGGTAGGAGGTAAGGTAGGAGTGTTGATTGTACCATATAGGCACTCAATCCCCATCTATGTAAGACTACGACGAAATTATCGAAACTTTGAAACCTAAAATCAGTTGCGTCAGTAAGTCATTTTGTGTGAAAAAAAAAGTCACATTAGTCATGACTCATCGTCGGTCACAACTCCGTGACTGTCTTGTAACCAGCCAAGTGTAATTCGCAAATTTGTTTTCGCTTTCAGTAAACATTCGAGGCCTCTATCGTACGCATTTCCAGACATTACAGATAATGCGATTTATTTTTTCATATGCTGAATCCACATTTTCGGCGATGTCAGTATGTTTACTCCATCCTTTATTGCGAACCAGTTCGTCCATGCGAACCAACCTTTCGTAACATGCAAACACTGGTCGTCTACTGCATGATGGGTCCATCACTGTTAGTAAGGGTATAACTAAAACCAGTAGTCTACTCTTAAGTTGTTTTTTAGTTAGGAAAAACAATTAAATGTAAATATTTTCAATCTCATATATGAACGATATTTGGGACTTGGGGATAGGTACCAAAATTTTATGATTAACGTCTCACCATAAGGTATCATTTCTTTCTTTAAAATATCAACTAGTAATGCACAGACTAATTTTTTAAATTACTTTTCTGAACATGGTTTATAATAAT
>JAHKBH010000956.1:0-36686 GCA_019049505.1 Pachyrhynchus sulphureomaculatus
TCACCAATCTGGAAGCAGTTTATCCATGAGGCACCAGCTCTTCCTCTCCTAATCTTACCAATACAAAAAGACGTTTTGCATTTCTACAATAACTATTACTGTAACACACATTCATTCAACTGCTGACGGAAATCGAATAGACAATGACAAGTATCTCAAATACTAGTAGTACTATTGGTTTTGTGAATGACAGTAAAACATGAAGTGGTAATTTCTGCTTCTCTAGGATTAGTACTTCCACACATTAAAAATAGCGGGAAATAATTTCAATTTGAAACTGAATTTTTCAGATATTTATTTCAAAATTAATTTGCACTCCTAATAATAATCTTAAATTGTTTTGTTGGACAGGGATTTGAGCAACAAAAATGTAGAAAATTCTTAACCCTACAAACCGGTCTTGAACAGGTCGATCTAGACGGTAGTACCGGCCTTCGGCCATCGTCTTGGTTCTCACTCACCTAAATAATTTATGAGAAATTGTGCACGTGTGCTTTTTTTGCCGTAACAATAATAATTACACTTTTAAATTGACATTTTAATTGCTTTTAGGAGTAATCGCGACAGAGTGCAGAAAATAAGAAATTACTTTTTTTGGTGAAATTAGGGGCTCTGAAACGCGAATACATTTCAAAATCTAGGAGAGTGATTTTTTTTCACGAATACAGTACATACTACGAGCGAAGCAAAAATAAACCTACTTTAAAGTTAAAGAATAATGATCCTTGCCAGGACTTTTTCGGACCAAAAAAGTACCACTTTCTCGATTCTCCATTTTTTCCTCTGCTGTGTCTCTATCCATCAGGCCAACGTACCATAATTGATTGTTGAGCAAATCAACGCTTTCATCAGGAAAGATCATCTGGCTAGAAACAGTATAATAGTATTTTGGTATATTTGATTTGATTTTCAAGCGTAATTAAAAAAAATATTTATACTGTAGTAAGGGAGAAGTTTTTGACCGTGAATGTCAATGAATTCTAGAAAATTCTATGTCAAAATTAGTAGATATACAATATTGGAAGATGTGTATACCAGGTGTATAAGTGTGAAATGCGGATTTCATACAACAGATGGTGCACCAATGCAGTTTTGTGCTATAAAAATTTGACACTGCGCCATTTTGTTGTGTCATCAACAAGTGTCAGACGCGCACGAGTGATAAATTGGAAAAGTGTGTGCATAGTGGTCTGTTGTGTTCAATATGTCGAAATTTATACCGAACAAAGAGCATTCGTCCCGGACAGCATTAATTTTTTTTTTTTCATTTGAAGAAAACTACTGTTGAATCATACCGATTTACTTCGAGAAGCTTATGGTGAACATGCTCCATCGAAAGATACGTGTGAACGATGGTTTCGGCGTTTCAAAAGTGGGTGACTTTGATGTTGCAGACAAGGAACGTGGAAAAACCGCCAAAAAATACTAAGATGTGGAATTGCAAGCATTGTTGGAAGAAGATGATTTGCAAACACAAAAACAACTCGCCGAGCAATTGGGCGTTAGTCAACAAGCTGTTTCCAATCGGCTACGAGAGAAGGGAAAGATTCAGAAGAACGGTAGATGGGTACCACATGAGTTGAACGACAGGCAAATGGAAAAGCGCAAAAACACGCGTGACATTTTACTCGCTCGGTACAAAAGGAAGTTGTTTTTGCATTGTATAGTTACAGGGGATGAAAAATGGATTTATTTTGAAAATTCCAAGCGCAAAAAATCATAGGTAGACCCAGGCGCACCATCCACATCGACCGCAAGACCGAATCGCTTTGGCAGAAAGACGATGCTCTGTGTTTGGTGAGACCAGAGGGGCGTGGTCTATTATGAGCTGTTAAAACCTGGGGAAACGGTTAATACTACATGTTACCAACAACAATTGACCGATTTGAACCGTTCGCTGCTTGAAAAAAGGCCCGAATACCGAAAGAGGCAACACAAAGTCATTTTTCTTCATGACAGTGCTCGATCACATACGGCAAAACATTTCGCGACACGTTGGAAGCCCTCACCAGACTTGGCTCCTTCCGATTACCACTTGTTTTGCATCGATAGGTCACGCACTTGCTGAGCAGCGCTTTGGTTTCGTACGAAGAAGTGAAAAAATGGCTCGATGAATGGTTCGCAGCAAAACGGGAAGATGTTTTTTTACTGGCGTGGTATTCACAAATTGCCCAAAAGATGGAAAAATATATAACAAGGAATGGAGCATACTTTGAATAAAGCACTTTTTTATCATTCTTCTGAATTTAACGTGTTTTTTTTTAGAAAAAAAATCCGCCTTTCATACTTGTATACCTGGTATATATATATATATATATATATATATATATATATATATATATATATATAATATATATATATATATACATATATATATATAGGGTGGGCCATTTAAAAGTTTAAATTTAAAAATGCAATAAAACAAAAACGGTTTGAAATTTTGCCAAATTTATTTTTTTGTTGTGAAGTACAATTGTTCCGGTTAGAGATGGAATATTATTTCATTCATATGGCTGCCGCGGCTGGCCTCACAGTACCCCATTCGATCGGACCAATTTTCGAGCACTTTTTTCGAGTGTATGGGGTCGTATCTCGGCAATGGCATCACGAATGTTGGCCTTCAAATGCTCAATTGTCTCTGGTTTGTCGGCATAACACTTGTCTTTAACGGCGCCCCACAGAAAATAGTCCAATGGTGTCAATCGCGCTTCTTGGCGGGCAATTGACATCACCATTTCGGCTAATTAAACGGCCATCAAACGTTTGACGCAATAAATCGATTGTGGCATGAGATGTGTGGCAAGTTGCACCATCCTGTTGAAACCAAACATCGTTCACATCAATACCATGAAGAGCGGGCACAAAAAAAATCGGTTATCATGGTGCGATAGGTGTCTCCATTGACCGTAATGGTTGCGCCGTCCTGATTTTCAAAGAAATATGGGCCAATGATGCCTGCCTCCGCTCCCCAAGCTGCACCAAACAGTCACTCGTAATAGGTGCATTGGCTTCTGGAAGACCACGTGTGGGTTTTCTGAGCCCCAAATACAGCTATTTTGCTTATTAACGTACTCACCAAGATGAAAATGAGCTTCATTCGAAAAGATGATTTTTTGGCAAAATCGACATCATCGTGCAGTTTCTCTCGTTGGCCCATCTAGCGAAGCGAAAACGAAGCGGATTGTCATGCGGCTTCAACTCTTGAACCAATTGAACTTTGTAAGGCGTCATACCGAGATCTTTTCGCAAAATTCGACGTAAACTGGTGCGTGAAATGTTCAATTCTTGAGAACGATGACGAGGTAATGTTGTTGGATTCTCACGCACACTCTCAGCCACAGCTTCGATATTTTCGGGTGTACGGACTGTATGAACACGCTCACGTCTTGGCGCATCAACAATGAAACCAGTTTCACGAACTTTAGCAATAAACTTGCGTATACCGGGCACTGTTGGTCCTTCTCTGCGACCAAATTTTGTACAACATTTTCGTGCAATTTCCGACCAATTGTCTTTGTTTTGGAAATAAAAATTTCCAATAAATCCCAACGTTGCTCAAGCGTAAATCGACTCATTTCGTTCAGTGGAGATAATATACTGAATTTTGTGACAGAATAGAATGACATAAGTATTGCCAGATTCGAAATAACCGGTGGTTCAAATTTAAACCGATAGGTGGCCCACCCTTTATATATACATATATATATATATATATATATATATATATATATATATATATATATAATATATATATATATATATATATATATATATGTGGTCGGAAAGCAAAACTGTTCTAATGTCCTTAAAATAGGCTAGGGGTAGCTCACAACCAGTAAGCGAGTATAAGGACATATTCGTCGACTTAGCGAGTAAAACCGTCTCGCATCTGGGTCTCTGGCCCTATAAGTGTCCATGAAAATGAGAAAGCTTGACACGTAGATTAGACATGGTCTACAAACACCATCCAGGTTGCTGATGGTGCTTGATTGATATGGCTTTTTATTATCCTTGTTGAAGCGAGAAGTTCCTTCTCCAGCTACGCTCCTGTTGGTACCCCATCTTGCCACTATCCCGTCTGGTCCCACATTCACCTGCTAGGCATTTTAATTTATACTTACCTAGGGCAGTCTTTCATAAAACTTAAGCAGTCCTTGTGCGCAAAGGCACCACAGCAGTTGCAAGTGTAGCCTTGAAATAAAAGACCTTTAAGGTACTTGAAGCAATGCCCACATTTTACGGGTTCAGGAAACGTGCAAAACTCAAATCTGTGAGTGGTTTTCCAACAGACTCTTCGCTTGATGTTGTCCTCTATGTAAATGGTAAATAAGAATTATTAAACAGATTAAGTTATATAGGGTGACTTTTAAGTTGGAGCGTGGTCATAGGACTCCCCACCAAATAAAATCAGTTCGTTCAATATATCTTATAGTTTTACAAAAAGTTCCCCTGGAAGCTGTATAAAGCTGTGTTCAATCCAACCTGTTAATAAACACCGTCGTAACAGTATATTGACACTGAAACAAATAACTGAAAATTTCTTGTTAATGTTACCAATTCTAGAGTTACAGATAGTTTACGGGAACTGTTTGTTTCTAACTTTAACATATTAATCGATCTGTTGGTGATATACATTGACGATGTACAGGGTGAGTCAACGATAGAGTAAAGTTCATTATCTCATTTGTTTCGGGAATGACGAAAAAAATGTTAAATACGATAGTTTTAGGGAATATTAAGGTGCACAGTTTAAAATTATTTTTGAGTATACAGGGTACTAAAAAAAGTGTGGCCGATATAACATGTTTTTTTAAACGCAACATTCTATTTTATAATTTATTTTTAAATTCTGCGTAAAATTTTATAACTTTTTTATTAATAATATATACCTAAACCTAATAGTTGTTCTAATATTTCAATTTTTTTTAAAAAAAATACTAGTTTTCAGTTTTGTAAAAAATTGCCATTAGCGCCATTGTTTCTGAAGGTGAAATACTCATAATTAGTACAAGCGTTCTATAGAGATGAAAAAGGATATATGTAAAGAAATTTGAGTTAGATGCTACAGGGCGTTCAAAATAAATTTATACATTTCTACTATTTGAAATTGAAAAATCTTAAATTTTTTAAATGGCACACCCTGTATATTATTATTTTTCTGATAGATTTTACAAAACCCTCCAACTTTTATTAAGTATGTAATATACCTATTTCTAACAGTTTTCGACTTATTTTAAATTTTTCCATTTTTTTTACCCTTGTTTTTAATACACTGTTGTGAAAACATAAACAAATATGTAGTTAATAATAATTTTAATATAGTTTAACTTATCTAATGATTAATTATTATGACGTAATAAATGTTCCAGAATATGCCCGTCTACTTGAATACACATTACTCAATATATATCACCACTACACCAAACACTTTATTTTTGCACTCGAAGCGCGTTCGCTAACTATGTTAGCTTCATTAGAAGCGATGATTGTCAATCATCGCTCCTGATGAACCTAACAGGGTTAGCGAAACGCGCGTCGAGCGCAAAAATAAAGTGTTTAGTGTAGTGGTGATATATACTGAGTAGTGTCATTGTGCCAAAGATTCCACATTCCCAACTTAGTTGAATACACATGTTTAGTCGTTTTACTGTATTTTCCTTCACTTTCCTTGGCATAAAGGGCGTTATTGTCCTGCACGCATCCCGTATCCTATTTTATATCTACTGGTGTTGTAGGGGGATTTACATAAACACGATCTTTAATGTAGTCCCACAGAAAGAAGTCTAAAGGTGTTAAGTCACATGATCGAGGGGGCTACTGAATGAATCCATCCCTACGGATCCATTTTTGTGGGTAACGATCGTTTAAAAATTCCCGAACCTCCCGGTGGTAATAACCAGGAGTTCCGTCTTGTTGAATCCACATTTGTTCCCTTTCAAAGTTATCAACTTCTTTAAGAAGCTGGGGTAATTCCTTTTGCAAAAAATTTAGATATCTAGGCCCGTTAAGCGGTTCGCGGAAAAAAAATATGGACCAATAATTCGAAAATTTAATATTCCTCACTTTACATTAAGCGACCAATGGTTTTGGTTTTGAACTTCTCGGATCCAAAATGGATTAACTATTGAATAATAATGCATGTTATGGCTGTTAATTGCGCCATTACTGCGAAATATAGCTTCATCAGAAAACATTATTTTGGATAAAAAATTTGGATCAGCCTCTATGCTCCATTCATTGTGGTACAAAAGTTTACTCGTCGTTCAAAATCACGGTCTTGAAGTTCTTGGTGTAGTTCCATATGAAAGGGGTGATATTTGTATTTTCTCGTGGTGCGATTAGCCGTAGATTGGGATGTGTCAGATAAGTCAGCTAGTTGACGGCTGCTGACCTTGGGATTATCTTCAACATGAAGTAAAATCTCCATTTCTTTTTCCTCATTGGTAGCATTCTGGTTTACTACTTTCCGTTTCGTATACTCAACGTTACCACTACCATCAAACTGTTCCATTAAGCACTGAAAAGATTTTTTAGATGGTATACGTCTATTAGGGTACTTAGCTCCGTAAATCCTTACTGCCAAAGACAATTTTTTCCCGTCTTGCCCAGTATATAAACCATATCAATTAATTCATTTTTAGGAAAATCCAACACTTACTACAACAAATTAAACTATTTTTTACTTGTTTAATAGACATGTCAAAATTTAACAATGCCTACATTTTTGTTTTATCTTGGCAACTATGATGTTATAGCGTAAGTGTATTAAAAACAAGGGTAAAAATTGAAAAATTCAAAATAAATCGAAAACTATTAGAAATAGGTATAAGACATACTCAATAAAAGTTGGGGGTTTTATAAAATGTACCAGAAAAAATAATAATATACAGGGTGTGCCATTTAAAAATTTTGAAATTGTTCAATTAAAAATAGTCGAAATGTATAAATTTATTTTGAACATCCTGTAGCATCCAAGACAAATTTCTTTACATATATCTTTTTTTTCATCTCTATAGAACACTCGTACCAATTATGAGTATTCCACGTTCCGAAACAATGACGTTACTGGCAATTTTTTACAAAACTGAAAACTAGTATTTTTTTAAAAAAACTGAAATATTATTATATATAACATTATTAATAAAAAAGTTATAAAATTTTACGCAGAATTTAAAAATAAATTAGAAAATAGGATGTTTCATTTAAAAAAACATATGTTATATCGGCCACACTTTTTTGAAGTACCCTGTATACTCAAAAATAATTTTAAACTATGCACCTTAATATTTCCTAAAACTATTGTATTTAACATTTTTTCGTCATTCTTGAAACAAATGAGATAATGAACTTTACTGTATCGTCGACTCACCCTGTACAGTAGGTTAAGTTAGAATCTGTCGTGCATGGTTCATTAAAAAATGTATTAATTTTTTTTTTTAAATGCTAATGATTCAGCAGTTTGTCCAGTCCCCATCAGCGGCGATAATTGCCTGGCATCTTCGGGGAATATTTTCGATGAAATTTTCCGCATATTCTGGGGTAAAGATTTCCAAATTGCCCGAAATGGTCGTAACAGCTGCTTCACTACGTACATTCTTCTACTACGAAGCTTCTGCTTGATGTATGTAATGTAATGTAATGTAATGTGTAGAGGGGAGTGTGGCCCAAAATGGCCCTTTGCACTGCGACCATCATTGATCTATTGTGCTTCCCCTTATCCCTCACGGGTTTAATACATCCAGGAACAGGACCAGCTCCTTAAATGGGAGCGTTAGCAGATCCTGCTTGATGTATGACCATACATTCTCGATTGGGTTTTGCGTTGGTTGACTGGGATGGCCAATCTAGTGTGAAAATACCGGATTCCCCTTTCCACTGGGTACACGTTTTATTACGATGTTTGGTGTCGTTATCATCTTGAAAAATCCACTCCTCATTTTTATCGACAAACCGCCATTTGTTGGTACTAATGCCTGCTTGTAAATCTGGAGCATCTTTTCATCGTTCAAATTGTAGGTTAAGATGAAGAATCTCCAAAAATTTTTCCGAAAGACATCCTCAAACATGGATCGTCAGAGGATTTTTCACGATGCCCTGAACCAGTCGGTAAGCGGGAATGGACCAGGCTCGTGGTGATAATATAAAACGTAGGCTGAAAAGTTTTTGTTTTAATACATAGATGTCCCCCTTTTCAAAAAATCAATATGATTTTTTAGGAAGTACCAACCTTCAAACGTTACGTGTCAAAATTTCATGACATCACGACGATTAGTTTTACAAGTTACAGTGGTTTTGATATTTTCAAAACAATGGAAAAAATCGAGTATCGTGTGTTGATTAAACACTGCTTTTTGATGGAAAAAAATACCGTTTAAGCAAAGCAATGGCTTGATTAGTGTTACGGGGACTCTGCTCCTGGAAAATCACTCATCATTTACTGGTATGCTGAATTTAAACGCGGTCGTACAAACACAAATGATGCTGAACGCTTTGGACGCTCAAAAGAGGTGGTTACACCGGATATGAACATTTGGGCATGAGAAAGCTCTGTTCGAAATGGATACCGCGTTTGCTCACAGTGGATGATTCTGAGCGCTGTTTCGACTTGTTTAAGCGCAATAAAAAGAATTTTTTCTTGCGATATGTGACAATGGATGAAACATGGATCAATCATTAGACACCGGAATCAAATCGGCAGTCAGCTGAGTGGACATCAGCCGGTGAAAGCCGCCCGAAGCGACCAAAGACCCAACAGTCGGCTGGGAAGGTTTTTGGCCTCTGTATTTTGGGATGCGCATGGAGTAATTTTCAGCGACTATGCTGAGAAGGGAAAAACCATCAATAGCGAACATTATATAAAATTATGGGTGCGTTTGAAGGCAGAAATCGCAAAGAAACGGCCCCAAATGAACAAGAAAAAAGTGCTTTTTCATCAAGACAAAGCACTGTGTCAGAAGTCAATGGTTACGATGGCAAAATTTCATGAATTGAAGTTTTCGAATTGCTGCCTCATCCACCGTATTCTTCAGATATGGCCCCCAGCGACTATTATCTATTCGCAGACCTGAAAAAATGCTCGCGGGGAAGAGATTTGGCTGCAATGAAGAAGTCGCCGAAATTGAGGCCTATTTTGAAGGCAAAGACAAATCCTTCTACAGGAGAGGTATAGAAACGTTAGAAAAGTGTTGAACTGATTGTATCGCTCTTGAAGGAGACTATATTGATGAAGAAAGTCGAATTTTGCAAAAAAAAAAGTTTTAAGTAGCTTGACCACAAACTTTTCAACCTACGTGTTAACTTCAAAATGAAGCTTCATCGAACAAAATTACAGTCTCGATCTATGTTTTTCTCTGCCAACGCGAGTCGTCTTTGTACGATACGTTTCCTCTCAATCCACGTTCTGGTAGATCATCAACATTTTTTAGTGTTCCGTACGGAACACTTATAAGATGACTTCGGTGTCTGTCTGTCTGTCCGTCTATCTGTCTGTCACACCCGATTTTCTCCGAAACTATTTGTAGTTGAAATTTGGTAATAATATAGGAATTGATGGCCTCATCAAAGCCGTGTAGTTTTGAAAGTCAAATTTTGTCTTAAGGGGTTAGTTTTGGTGGGTGAAATCGGAAGTGAAAAAAAAAATTTTTACTAGGTCATCGAGTGTGGTGTCAAAAGAAAGCTTGTGAAAACACGAGTAAAAAATATATATATAATGTAATACTTGCGCGCACTTTTTTTCTTTGTATTATTTTTAAAAAAATCGCGAAAAATCGCTGTCCCCCACCTTATCTCGAAAAGTACTGATCAAAAAATTTTGAAAAAATTCTGGAATATTCTCGACGGGGTGTAGATTGAACGAAAATGATCACGAGTGCATTACCTTTAATAATTTATCTGGTATATAAAAAAACAAATATTTCAAGGTCATCAATTTTCAGTAAAGATTGGAAATAAACTTTTTTGAAAACTCATTCGGGGTGTATTTTGTGAAGTCACTGATCATTTTATACCACCGTAACAATATTTTTTATTTTAAAAGCAATCAACGTACGGAACACTAATTGTGCAAGTTCAACTTGCACTTGACCGGTAATTTAACAAAGAGTATCGTTTCACCCACTTGCTAACGAATGCCCTCGACTTGTCCATATAATTAGGCGAAACGTCGGAAAGTTACCACAAATTTTCACGATTTAGTCCGAACAACCACGATTTTCCGTCTTAAGACAGTAATAGCTCCCGTTCCAAATCACTATAAAAATATCTTTCTATAAAACATTTCACAACCACACTTACTTTGCTGCATTAATAGAAGCTACAAGCCGATTCTTTCGTGATAGTTTGGAAACATAAAATTTATATGTCATCATCTTGTTCTTCCTCGTCACCAGCAAAAATTTATACATCATGAAGGCTTGAAGATTGATAATAACCCGGTTACAAGGCTCTATAATGCGATATTCCGCTAAGTTTAGAATGTCACATAATTCCGTAAATTTCCCTAAAAAAATCGGTATCGTTGTTTACCTAGAATGGTCATTACAGTTATGAGATTACTTCTCCTAAGAATACTCAAGATACCCAAAATCAGATAAACTTACAGATTGTTTTTTAGGTGTGGCTAAAAAACGACTGGATGGCTGCTTTCAAATTTACAATCGTTAACAAAAACAATTTTTATTACCATTAATGTACGCCCCTGTTCGATCCCTACACCGATTTGGATTTTTCATTACTCAATGCTTTAAGTCGTTTTTTGAGAGCTCCTCATCTGCGCCGCTTTTGCTTCCGCTGCTCTGCCGCCTCAAATCAGGTATTTTTTAGAGCTGATTTAACTATTTCAAATTGAGCGAAATCAGTATAATACTAAAGGGCTCTTTCAACACAGGGATCCAGTCTCTGGCCAAATATTCTTGATCAATATTGCGTGGCGGGTCAGAGCGTTGGTAAAGAATTCATGACCAGTTGTTCTACAAATTAGAACGTTTTTTTCTTTACCCGCTCGAGAACGGTAATCAAGACTTGTTTGTAGTATTCTTGGTTTATAGTATGGCGGTCAGAGACTCAATCAATGCGCACAATCCTTTTAATATAGAAAATAACGAATCATTATTTTTTGAAACTTCAAATTGCCCATTCGTGATTTTTTTTTTGTCACAATACACTGGGCAAAAAATCATGATTCATCACAGTTTATCGCTTTCTCGAAAAAAAATTTAGCACATCAATTCATTTTAGATTCCTTTTGATCAGATATGAGATTCTTTGGTACCGTTTTGAACAGTGTCGATTCCGATCAACTCAACACCAGCTCGAATGTTCACACATGGATCGTTTGCAATTAACTTCCCGTTTTATAATCTTTTACATTACCGAGAAACTTGGGTCAGTCGTAACCATCCATTACCATCTTTTAACAATGAATAAGTCCTTATGGAAAACTTTCCAATTTTAACAACAATAAAATGTTTCTAAGATGCTTAATTTATTCTACAATCCTGGACCATGAAGATACTTACCACAGGTCTCTTACAAATCACGATGCGTTTGTCAAATACAATGACGTACCGATCTCTAATTCGGCCTCCTGGGGCCTTTACTTTCGCTTCTGACCATGTAATCAACTTTCCATATTTTGAACTAAAACATAATAATTTTTTATAAAATTATTTTCCATAAGCTAAGCTTCTTTACTTGTTATTTATTTAATTTACGGTGCCTTCGCAATTATATTTTTTAAAACCACGTACTACGCATGTACTACGAACCCTATAAATGGATCAAAATTCCTTCCATCAATTGCATTTTGTAGAATATCTAACATAATCTAAGTGTTCTGAATCTTTTGTAACTGCCTCCATGTAATCTGCCAAATCCTTTAATGCGTTTACTGCTTCGGGCAAGCCTGTATCAATATGTTCCTAAATAGAAAAAACAAATTAATAAATAAATACAGTCTGTCAAGTAAGAGCGTGCCGTCAATGTATTCTTTAGTGTGCTAACAACGGCGCAATTACCTTAGTAAGTTTGTCCAATCGCCTCTTGCATGGGGAAAGCGGGATAGAATATCTCGCCCGGTACGTTGTGTGCCCGCCGTAGAAGGCGACTTAAAGATCAACTTGGATGGTAGATGCCGAGATCTCACCAGGCATCGGCCGGTGTGATACCATCGCATCGGTTGCGTGAAGTTGCTTAACGTTTTCGTAGCTGTGCCGATGTCTCGGACTGTGGGACCAAATAGCATGATGAGGCATCTGGATACAAAAAATTCCGGAGGTAAAATATCCCCTCGTTCGGATCTCTGGGTGGGGGCTAGTTCAGGGACGTCGACATGCAGCGGTCATAATTTTAAAATAGATTTTTTTGCAACATACGAGGTTTAAACTCGAACATAAATTCAGTGCACCAATACCTGCAATCAAATAAACCTCATCTACTCGCTCTCTGTGAAACCAAGATCAGTTCATCGACTAGCACAGTCAACTATCTTTATCGTGGGTACGACTTCTATTTTTCCGACTTAGGCGTAACTTTGGAATCTGTCTTTTTTGTCAGAAGAAGGCTCTGGAGTCCGGAAAACTTTGATGTTATCACTAGGTTCATCTGCATCCTCTATCTACCACCAAGTGATATTAACTTTAGAATAGTTTTCGCTTCTCTTGCAGACACCATCGATCATTTACAAATTAACTGCCTAATGCAGGGGTGCTTAAACGGTCGATCGCGCGTGCTTTTTGAGTCGATCTCGAGAAAAAAATTCCGATATAGAACTATTCACAGATTTTGTTTTAGGTAACTAAAACAAAACGTAATGAATAAACTACTAAAATTTATTCGATCCACAATTAGGCCAGAATAACCCCTCATCACTTTCTTTATCGTAATAACCCCCTGCTAGCGCAAAAGGCGGCTTTATCAAAGGAACGCGCGGTACTTGTCAAAGAAAAGCCGCGTTTTTGATTCCCGCCGATTTTTCTAGAAACTTCGGGCGGCGTGTTTGACAGGAACATTCGAGACTTCGTTCGCGCCGATATAAATGTTGCGCCTGCAGAATAGGAGTCAGTCTGAGTTGTAACTTGAAGGCAATACATCGATACAAAGTTTATTAATAAATAGTCCCAAAATGAGTGCGGCGAAGAAAAGTAAAACTTATCATTTTAATAACGATTGGGAGGAAGAATTTTTCTTTTGTATGGTAAAGGATAAGTGCATTTGTCTCATTTGCCGTGTGTCAGTTTGCAATACCTAAGCGTGGGAACTTAGAGAGGCATCATAAAACGGTTCATAAAAACTATGAAAAGGATTTTCCGTCACAGAGTGAATTAAGAACACGAAAAGTACGTGATTGATAACTTGTTTGAAAAAAAAACAAACCATGTTCACAAGACCAGCCAAACAATCAAAAGCTGCAACGATCGCGTCATTTAAAATATCTCATATATTGGCGAAACACAAGAAACCATTTGATGGTGGATTGGTTGTGAAGGAAGCATTTACTGAAGCGGGTGAAACTTTATTTGGAGATTTTTTAAAATAAAACAGAGATTATGTCTGCTATTAGAGAACTTCAGTTATCTCGTCCGACTGTCACAAGGCGTGTTGAAGTCATGAGTCAGGACATGGCGGATAAACTAAAACATGATATCATGGAATGTACATACTTTTCTTTACAGTTCGACGAATCCACCGATATGAACAGACACTGCCCAGCTGAGTATTTTTATTCGATTGGTATTCAATGACATGTCGGCTAAGGAAGAGTTTTTGACAATGATTGCCTCTGAAAGGAAAGACCCGTGGCGAAGATATATATGACGGTTTTTCTTCAGTTTTGTAACAAACTACAAGCTACCAATATATTTTACATTACATTGCATTACAAACCCGATGGAGCACCAGCAATGACTGGAAACGAAAACGGTTTTGTGGCATTGTGTGGACTAATGATGATTTCCCTTCATTTTTTCTCCTTCCATTGCATTATACATCAACAAGTTTTGTGTTCAAAAGTTCTAAACATGGAGGAGCTTATGGGTATTGCAATAAAAATTGTGAATTCTATCCGTGCACGTAGCTTGCAACGACGGCTCTTTGAAAATTGCAGTTGGAAGATAGTGAGTCAGCTGAACATACTGATTTAGTTCTTCACACGGACGTCAGGTGGTTGAGTCGCGGAAAATTCCTAGAAAAGTTTCAAGAATTATTGCCCGAAATAACAGCTTTTCTGGACGAAACAGGTGATGACACTCAGATGCTGAAAAACGGAAAAATGGCTGACTGATTTGGCATTTTTGACAGACATCACAATGCATTTAAACACCATTAATTTGGAGCTTCAAGGTAAAGGAAAAAACTATTATTGATATGATTAGCGCAATAAACGCATTCAAAAGTAAATTGCAACTTATGATAGGGATCAACTGAAAAGAAAGGATCTGAAAATTTTCCGTCTTTGAAAGCAAGGATTCCTCAGTTGAATTATGATATTTATGAGGCAGAATTATCAAATATTTTGCGCCAATTCGAAATACGTTTTTTATGATTTCAGTAAATTGGCAAATATCGCATCATTTATGAGTTATCCTTTTTCGTGTAAAAACATTGAGGAATTAGCTACTGAAATAGCAAGTCAGTTTAACATGGACTCATGTTCTGTTGAAAATGAGTTAGTGCAGTTATATCAGATATACATCTCAAAGCCATAGCATCCGATACATAATTCTGGGTGTTTTATAACTGAAGATAAATATCCGAAAATCTAAGGCAAATCGCCCTTCAACTGACGGCAATGTTTGGGCCAACTTACTTGTGCGAGTCTGCATTTTCTGAAATGAAGATAATTAAGTCAAAATATCGCAATCGACTAACTGACGAACATATGTCATCATGCTTGCGATTAGCACTCGGGCAATTACGTACCATCTTATGAAAAGTATGCTGAGGACATGCAGTGTCACGCTTCAACATCCAAAGTCACTCTTTAGTTAAGTTTAGACACTAGACCTCGTTTGTCTTGTAAGAACCAATAAACTCGCAATTTTTGAATAATTATAAGTTTTTTCATTGACATTTTAGACCAGACCTACACTTACCTTGACTAAAAAAAATGCATATTGTGCGGAAAACTAATATCTATGCCACGATACACCCTACCTAGATGACAATCCTGCATCACACTTACTTGCAGCCTCTCAGAGTCGATCGATCGTAGTCTAACAATATTGAGGTAGATCGCCAGCAGTTCAAGTTTGAGCACCCCTGGCCTAATGCCATGCATGAGCAGGAAGATGTTGTCAAATGGTCTCATGGAACACATTCAAACCTGATTTTCTTAATTTTGTCGCTCGTTGACGCAGCGTCAATTTCGGGTCCCGTGAAAACAAAGACACGATTCGTTTTTTTTTTTTTTTTTTTCCACTTTCAGAGTAACTTTGCCTACGGAGCCACGTTGTGGCAAGTCGTCGATATTTTTCGTCTGATTAAACCGATTTACTCACTTCTTCACAAACGATACCGACTTTTTAATATATTTGGCGGCCGAGGAATGTGTCATTTTAAGCCTCTTTGGATGGGAACAAAGAAAGACAACCGACGCTGCAAACAAGTGACCCATTTTGGATTTTAGGTGATTACGACGAAAGTTCGAATCGACTGATACTTTTACTAAAATGCGTCGTAGACAAAGGTTCGCCCTAGCGATTTTTTGTTGAATCGCTAGAATCGCATCTACCAAAAATGAATTATCGCGGACACGTCCTTACTTGACAGTTTGTAAATAGTAAAATAACTAACTGCTCATTTTTTTTAAATTAAGAAAATAGTATCCAGTCTATGAGAAATAACGGGAGATAAAAAAATCTTCTTTGATCACGAAAATTTTCGAGGTTCAAACCCTTTCTTAGAATCATAAAAGAAAACAATGATTGAAGGAAGCCAAGAACAAAAAAGGGCTTTCTGGGAAAAACCTAGTCCCCCTGGGAAGTCACCCCGGCCCCCCTACCTGGAAAGATCAAGGCTGGAGAATCTCCTAATTTCGCTTCTCATCAGCATACATCAGTGGTGCTAGACAAAGACTACTGATGATCCGAGTTTCTCGATTCTACGACGCTTTCTGTGATATCAACTTGGACAATTTTGAACCAATTAGAAATTTTTATCAGAAATTATATTTTGCTGCCTAAACTTACGTTTGGTTAGACAGAATTTTTTAGCAAAAAATTTGAAGTGGCAAAAATCTAAAAATGATTCACCAAAGTCTATCGTATTGAAAAAAAATTACAGTGTGGTGTGTGAATTGCATGTTGATAAATAATCGGAACTTATCTGTTTCAAACTGAGGTAGAAGACCAAGTTACAAGCAATGGAATCTGTTACAAGACCTATGATTAATGCAGATTTGGTTGCAAATTTGCAGTCTAAACTTATGAACGATGATAAAATTGTTTATTCAGACTGAAATTATATGGTTTATTGTAAAACAACTGAAAATAGGCAAAGCCCATATTTAAGCAGTCTACCCACTGTTTTCTTATTCATCCATCCATTCCGAGACGCGTTTCGTCGTATCACGACTCATCAGTCGGGCTAGGATCAACAAACACAAGAAAACAGAATTTCTAGTACTTATTCCGATACTTGCGGAACACCGTGGGTTAAGATACAACGAATTGTACTAAATACGCATACCTAGTATTCAATCGGAGGCTGACACGGCAGCCACAAACCGACAGAGTGGTTGGCATAGCCAACACAGGAAATTATATATTGAGCACCTTCTTAACTAAATTTATGTTGGGATAATGATTGATTGATTGATTATTTTTAGTTTAGCGCGTCGATATCGAGGATCATTTGGCGCCATATATAGGATGTTTAAATCTTAGAAAATAGTTGTGATTCTTTGAAGAATTTGATCAAATTGGAGATATTTGTAACATTTGGAATTAATAATTGATCGAGAGGTTTTAATAGATCTAGTCTTGTCTTGATGTCTAAATATTCGTTTGAAGATAAAATATGGTTAATAGTTAGTATATTGTCGCAGTTTGGACATCTGGGTGGTGGATCACCTTTCGACGAATAAGTGAGGTAGGTGTGCCCGATGGCAACCCTTCTCCATATTGTATTCTCTCTACGTGACAGAGCATCAAGCTGGAGGGGCGGAAAAACTAGAGGTTTAACCCCCCACCATTTGCATGAATCCTCCGGAAGTCCCACTCCAGCTGAAATAGATTATCAAAAGTCTGTTTGAAAACGCTTTTTAGATCTTTTGGAGGGAGGATTGTGTTAATTGGAGTGCCCGACGTGATGGCAACCCTAGCTTGTATGTCGGCTCTTTCATTACCTTTTATGTAATGTGGCTGGGCACTCATAAGAAAGATATAGAGATACCCCTATTGAATGCCATTTGTATAAGATCAGATATGGCTGTAGTGATCGGGTGAAAATGCGTGGAAGAGTTGATTGATTGTAATGAACTCAAGGAGTCTGTTATGATTAAAACTTTAGTATCTAGTTTGGTGGAAATTAACCATCTTAATGCTTCTTTGATAGCAAATAATTCCGCTGAAAAGATAGAAGTGTAATTGTTTTAATTTGAATTTAATGGTAGTGTTATTGTATACGAAAGCGGCCCCCGTTTCCTGGGCAGTCTTAGAGCCGTCTGTATAAATATGAGAAGAGTCTTTGTATTTCTCGTTGATAAGTAATAGGAAAGCTGATCTAATTATGTAGCTTGGATTTGATTTCTTGTTATATTTTCGGAGCGTATAGTCAATGAAGGGTCTTGTTGATGTCCAAGGTGGGTATATAGAAACTTTAGGAGAGTCGTTTGTTTGAATGGAGAGGTTGTGACGATTTAGGATGTTTTTTTTATTCTAGATGCTATGGAGTCTGATGGAATAATGGTTTAAATGTAATGCTCTTTTCATGGCGGGTTTAAATGAGGCAGATGAAAAGTATAGCATGAGGGATCTTTGTCTTCAAAGGTTGAGAGATGAAGTCGCAGAAACGTACTGTTAACTTGGGATAGGCGAAGTACGAAAAGCCCCTGTAGCCAATCTGAGAGCTTGATTCTGGATTGTATCTAATTTTTTCGTGTAAGAGGGTCTTGTTGCATCGTATATAACGTCACCATTATTTAATTTGTATAGTATGAGAGATTCATAAATCCTGATTAAGCTTGGGAAACTTCCTCCCCATTGAGAATTTGCTAACAATCTCATCAAATTGATGTCCTTTGAAGCAGTCATTCTGAGATGAGTAATGTGCTCCTTCCAACTCAAGGTTGGATCAAAGATCATGCCCAATATTTTGAAGTTGTTCTGAGGTGTTATAGTGTCATTGAGAAGTTTTAGTGGATTTAATTTAGAACAGTTTCTTTTCTTGCAGAAATGTATGTATGATGATTTATTTGGGGAAAAGGAATATCCCGAAATTGTGGTCCATTTTTGGATATTGTTCAGGGAAGATTGCATGAGGTTTGTGGGTGTATTATTGTCACCGGAAGATTTGTAAATTAAAATGTCATCAGCAAATAGCTTTATTTTTGTGTGAACTGGTAAGTGTTTCTCCATTATCTGGATGGCTATTTGAAATAATGTAGGACTCAGTATGGAACCCTGAGGTATTCCCGATTCTAGTACATGTATATCAGAGAGGAGGCCATTCGCTCTGACTCTGAAAGATCGAGGTTGGATAAAGTTGATGATGAATTTAGGGAGGTTGCCCCTGAAACCCATCCTCATCAACTCGTCTGCTATGAGCTTACTGTTTGTCAGATCAAAAGCGTTCTGCAGATCCAGAGAAATGGCCAGAAGGTGTTTCCCTGATTGAAAGGCTGATCTAATATCAGTATCGAATGCAGCGAGGTGATCTAGGGCAGAGAAACTTCTGCGAAAGCCGTATTGGTGGGGAAAAATGAGATTGTTTGACTCTAAATGCCAACTAAGACGGGCTTTTTACCATGCGTTCCAACATTTTGGTCAGGTGGTTGGTGAGGGATATAGGCCTATAGCTATTGGGATTGTTTCTAGGCTTGCCAGTCTTGTGGATGGGAATGATAGTTGTTGTTAACCAAGAGAACGGGAATTCACCACTCGACCAGAGGTTGTTGAAGTAGTCCAGGATTATCTAGATGAATGCCATCAGAGCCGGGAGCAGTTCTTCTGGCTTTGACAAGTGAGTCTCTCAGTTCCCTCATGGAGAAAGGAACGTTGTAGGGGAAACAATGTTTGTGTTAAAGGTGTTGATTGAAGGGGATGAGTGGATTTGATGTTGGGAAGATTTGTCCTGATAGTGTTTTGCTAGTGAATTTCCAATGACTGCAGATCAGTGGTCCATGTGTTGTTTATCAAAAGACCTGGAATGCTTCTGGAGGAAAACCTTTCATTCTCTGTATATTATTCCACATATCCTTGGAAGAGATGTTATGAATAAAAGAAGAAAATAATGAATGCCAAGAGGATAACTTGGCCTCCTTGATTGTTCTCTTAGCTGGTGCTCTTTTCCTTTTAAAGTTAATGAAATTTTCAGAAGACGGATGTCTTTCGAATTTGTTAAGAGCACTTTTTCCTATTTTTTATGGCCAGGCGACAAGCATCTGTCCACCAAGGAACTGGCATTTTTGAAGGATTTAAGGAGTGTTTAGGAATGGCATAGGAGGCTGCCTCCAAAATGTTCTGTGTTAGCTGATTGATGAAGGTATTCGTTTGGGAAGGTGGTGATGTGGGGGCTTGATTGATGTTAGCATAATAGGACCAATCTGCATGTTTAAGATTCCATCTATGTGTGGTATGAGTTGTTGGATGAGCGGGAGCATTAGGTCTTATGTTGGGATAATAAATGCTATCTACCTATATGATGTTTTATCGGAATAATTAGGACTAGAATAATGTTTTGGTTTTTATATATGTTTTTCTGTATACCTGATCATTATTAGCTTTAATTAGTCTTTCCAGAAGAAAACGATACTTTAAAAATCTTGCCATTGGTCTTAGCAACATGTCACCTAACTTTTGCTCGCCGTTATTCATTTCTATCTCACATTCCTGAAAAATAAAATTAAAAAATATATATACAGGGTGCGTCACCAATATCCGAACAAATCAAACGACTCTTGTAAGGGCATGTTTTTTACTGAAAAATGAACTTTGAAAAAAAAAAGTTTCACATGGTACTTAGGACATACACATTAATGACAATCATTCGACGTATCCCCCGTTAGCTTGAATAACAACCTCTATTTTCGGTCTGAAACGCCGGACCCGCCGCACATTGGGGCGACGGCGTAAAAAAATCGGATATTGGATGAAAAAATTAAAGATGTATTTTTCGAATATTGACGATTTTTTCCTTTAATATATATCATAAACCATACATAAATATGTTTATAACTAATTTATTCCTTCTGCCTTCCTTAAAATTATCCATTGAAGTGTGACATTTTTGTCAATGTTGGAATTTCTGTAATTCGAGAAATTACATTCTAAATTCTCTGTGGACAACATAACTACGAATATGAGTTAAAAACGCTTACTAGAACTTGTTTATTAGGTTTCAAACAACAAATTAATCTTAGTGTAACGTCATTAGAGTGCTACAATATATTAATAAACATTTGACATATTCGACACAAAAAATTATTCTTACTTCAATATTCAAAGATGTATAAAGTTTTTGGAATGAAGTGGAATGAGATGGTGCTTTCATCATTTGATAGGGCAAAGTCTCTAGTTTTCGGAGATATCGTATTTTTATCTGCCTTCGTCCCCCTTGGTAAAAAAAAATGGACATTAAAGTTGCCCCGACTTGATCTAACGTTCTCCACTCAGCGATTCTCTCGGGCAATATTCCAATGAAATAAAAAAATGACGATATACTCCTCATTTCTTATGAAGTATACACTTCTAAAAAAAGGGCAATTAACCTCTTGTTGCCTCTTTTCGGCAACGCGGCTTGACTACTTTGAAATTTCGATCTCAATGCGAGTGTTTGCTTACATCGCGCGCCATAGCGAGACAAATGCGACATTTTTCGGTCATTTGCTCATAACTTCGACATTTGTCAATGGAATGACTTCAATTTAATATACATAATGTACGATTATATATTTTCAGAAATATGAAATCAAAATCATACAACTTATTATCACGAGCACGATAAAGCGTAAAGATAATTCACTCACAAAAATCAAGCACCCCGAGGGATCAAATATCTGTCACGTCCACGTCGTTGATCCTGGGTAACGCTAAGAGCAGATAATTGATATTCGAAATATTATTCGCTTTATGAGTGTATTTTGATGGGTTAATGTTCACATGTCACATGCGTAGGGCAATCGTAACACGAGACAATGATATTAATGCTGCGTAAGCGCAACCAGTGTTTCTAATTTTAGCTATAACCTTGAAAATAAAAAAAATGTACCAAAACGAAACAAAAGGCATTTTAAAGCTAAATGTTGATACTTACGCGTAGTATTAACGAAATTTATGAGAAAAATAATTGTGCCTGTGTTATGTCATGAAAATCCTTGAAACCGTCGTTTTTTGCAAATTTCCGTCATTTTTTCTCAAAATTACGACGCGATAGCCAAATTTGAACAACGGATTCGTGTTCAGCAGGCAAAAATACATTGAAAATGACCACTCATGTAATCGAAAAATTTTAGTATTTTGAAATAATCATCTTTACGCTTTATCATGCACTCGATAACAGCATATAGTATGATTTTTATTTCATATACTGAACATAATATTAATCGTACATTATGTGTATTAAGTTTGAAGTCATTCCAATAACAAATGTGGAAGTTATAAGCAAATGACCGCATTCGCCCCATTGTGCGCCGGCGCGCTGGCACGCCCTCCATAATTCCGCGCTATTCATATTGGCGAAAGGTGGCTCAATAGCGGTCATTAATGATGTTTCCTTGAACCTTGACTTCCGGGGTCCTCACGGTACATTTTTTTGAAATGGCGATTCCTCGCTGGCGTACTGAAACCTTCGTTGGACTGTTCTTGAGCCTTATACTTGGCTAAAACGTCATAAATAGTTGATTTCGAGTATCCGAAAAACTGAATTTTTCCGGTGTTGAGCGGCCGGCGTGAAGGCCTTCGATGATCGCGACTGTTCGATTATACTTCGCACTTGTTTTCGATGTGGTGATAATTTTGAAACTAACACTATTTTATAGTATTTTTCAAGATCTAAGAAAGTGATTTGGCAAAATGGCGCAATAAAAACATTAAACGACCGTTAGGATCTTCGCACGTACCTGGCCGTAACAGGGTTGTAATTGATATATATATATATATAATATATATATATATATATATATATATATATATATATATATATATATATATATATATATATATATATATATATATATATATATATATATACACACATATATATATATATGTATATATATATATATATATATATAATATATATCTATATATATATATATATATATATATGTGTGTGTATATATATATACATATATATATATATATATATATATATATATATATATATACCTCCTATTTTTTTTTTTCCACTCACCAAGACGTCTGGCCCACGTGGTGTTTTATGGCCAAACCTCTCATAAATCTATGGAACGAAAATTTTATAGAAGGCCCCCAGTCCCCAGCAGTTTGAGTAACCCCGACCAAGGCAGCGGTCAGAACAGGGCTCGAACAGGGGTGCTAAGAATCTCTGGGTTGGACCAGGCTGCCGACTATACATAGCGACCTATAATGCGAGAACAATTGGAAGTGAGGAAAGATTGGAAGAACTGGACCATGAGCTTAAAAATATTAAATGGGACATACTGGGAATTTCAGAAACAAGAAGAGGAGAATACTGCCTGAAGTTACCTACGGGACACTTGCTCTTCACCAAAGGCTACGAAGACAACAGTAATGGAGGAACTGGATTATTGATACACAGAAGGCTAATACCATATACTGAGAAATTCCAAGCGATATCTAATAGAGTTATATACATAACAATAAGATTGAACAACACCTTAACAGTAAAAGTAATACAGGTCTATGCTCCTACGACAAGCCATGAAGATCAAGAAGCAGAAGAATTCTATGAGGAAATATCTGAGGCGCTTCACGAACACAGAACAAAGTATACATTGGTAATAGGAGACTTTAACGCCAAGATAGGAAAGAAAGCAGAAGATACAGAGAGTTGTATAGGAAATTTTTGGCCTTGGAGAGAGGAACAACAGAGGACATATGCTGATGACATTTCTGGAAAGGGAGAAACTCTATAACATGAACATCTTCTTTCAGAAAAAGGAGAAGAGAAAATGGACATGGATTAGTCCTGATGGTGAGACAAGAAATGAAATTGATTATGCACTAACAACACATAAGAACATAGTAACAGACGTGAAGGTCCTAAACAGATTTGCAACGGGTAGTGATCATAGGCTGGTCAGAGCAAAGGTGTTTTTTAACAAAAGACTCGAACGAAAACGTTTACACAACAAGAAAACAAATAAAACAGATAGACAAACACTAAAAGAAAACGTAGAACAATACCAAAAACAGATTACAGCCAACCTTAATAACAACACATTAACTACAGGAGCAAGTTTAGATGAAAGAAACAGAAAAATAATTGAAACACTCAAGACCACCGCAGAAAAAATATCTCCCCAACCTACTAGGCGAAAGAATAAAACAAGCTTAGTGAAGAAACAAAAAGAATGTTGGAACAACGAAGACAACTGATACATGAAGGAAAGAGATTAACTGTCGAATATGCAGAACTGAATAAGACAGTACGAAAAGCGGTTAAACAAGACATAAACAAATACAAGGAAAACATGGTTAAAGATCTTATAGAGAAAAACAAAGGATTAAAAGTTTTTAGAAGAGCAAACGCCTGTAAAAGTGAGATAATTAAATTTGAAGGACCAAGAAGGAAACATAATCAATGACAAGAAAAATATCCGAAATAGAATTACAACTTTCTATCAAGACCTCTACAGTTCAAAAGTCCAAAATGTAGTAGTTGAAAAGGACAACTCATCAACAGACAAAAGAGTAATTAATGTCAACTCAGAAGAAATTCCTGACATAGAAATAGATGAAGTTAGGAAAGCCTTACAACAGATGAAAAGTGGAAGAGCGGCTGGAGAGGATGATATTATACCTGAAAGGCTAAAATGCGGAGGTGAAGCCCTAATGAATGAATTAAAAGATCTTTTTAATGAATGCCTCAAATGTGGAAATATACCAGAAGACTGGGAAAACGTTATAGTCATCTTAATATACAAAAAAGGTGACCCCGAAAACCTAGAAAACTACCGGCCAATTAGTTTACTTTCCCAAGTTTACAAGCTGTTCTCACGAATCATAACAAACAGACTGGAACACAAAATGGAATTATACCAACCGATAGAACAGGCTGGATTCAGATCAGGCTTCAGTACGATTGAACACTTGCACACATTGAATACTAATCGAGAAGGCCACCGAATATAATATACCAATGTGGCTCACATTTGTAGATTTTCGCAAGGCTTTTGACACAGTGGAAAAATGGGCGCTTATAAGAGCTCTTAGAAATGCTCGTATAGACCACAGATACAGCGAACTGATAGCCAGAATATATGAACGAGCAACACTCAAAGTTATGGTAAACCAAGAACTGACAAACAAGGTCCCAGTGAACAGAGGAGTAAGGCAGGGCGATGTAATATCGCCTAAGTTATTTACAATGATCTTAGAAGATGTATTCAAAGAACTGAATTGGGACGAAAATGGCCTTCTGATAGCTGGTGATCGGCTAAACAACCTGAGATTCGCAGATGACATTGTAATTATAGCAAACAATAAGAATGAAATGATCCACATGATCACTGATCTCCACCACCAAGCAAGAAAAGTGGGACTTGACATAAATTTCTCCAAGACAAAGTACATGAGTAACGAATACACCAATGATGAAAATATAGTGATTGAACATTCAACAATAGAAAAAGTAAACACATACATCTATCTGGGCCAAATAATAACGATAGGAAAGGAAAACCAGCAGCTTGAAATAGAAAGAAGGATACGTATGGGATGGGCAGCATATGGAAAATTGAAATATGTACTGAATATGAACATTCCTCAAAGATCAAAAACCCAAATTTATAATCAATGTATCTTGCCAGCTACAACGTATGGAGCCGAGACATGGGTTTTAACTAAAAGAACAATAGAAAAAACTACAAGTCCACCAACGAGCAATGGAAAGGAAGATGTTGAGTGTTACTTTGAAGGACAAGAAAACTAATAAATGGATTAGACAACAAACAAAGGTGGATGATATCACCAAACGGATAACATCTCTGAAATGGAGCTGGGCCGGCCCTGTAGCGAGAGCGACGTATAAGTGGAGTGGCAAGATCACTAGGTGGATACCATGGGGTGAAAAGCGAAGCATAGGAAGGCCCCAACAGATATGGAGCGACGATCTGAAGAGAGTCGGAGGACTTAACTGGTATCAACAAGCACAACATAGAGAAAAATGGAAAGATTTGAGAGAGGCCTATACCCGACAGTGGGTAGAGAACGGCTGAAGGAAGAAGAAGAAGAAGAAGATACCTCCCTTATATATATACTGAAATAGTGTGTATTATAAAGTTCAATAGTATCTAAAATGTCCGAAGCCCTTTCCATCAGAAGCCGCAAATGTTTGCCCGTTGAGGCAAAAGTCCTAGTTTAAAAGTGTTTATTTCAAGTTAGTGGAGCAAGGCCACGAAAAGTACTTTTCATTGATGGAGACATCAGCTTTAACAAGCATCCCTGAAAGTACAGTTTGGAAAATTGTAAATAATTCGATAGCGCCTAAAAAACACGAAAAGACAAAGGTGTGTCGAAATGTATTGATTTCTGTCAAGAAGACCTAATCCACCGCAAAATTTAAGAAATGTATGCAGAACAAAAAGTGATTACATTTTTGTCACTTTCACGGAGACTGTCCGAGGATAGTTGTGACATAAAATGTTCCACTACAACTTTATGGCGTATTCTACGTCGTTTGGGGTTTTTGTTCAAAAAAATAGACAAAAGGCAAGTTATAATGGAATCACGGCGCTTACAACAACTCAGAATGGAATACAGTAGAATCTCGAAAAAGTTAACCGAAATTTTCCAAGGGTAATTAACGTTTTCGAACTATTAACTTTTCTAAGCGGTTTTCAAAATTGAAAAAAATAAAATAATAAACCTAGATTTTTTGGAAATGACATGCTAAATTTATTTCATTGACTTAGTTTTCATCACTACAAAAAAGAAACTTAGATTTAATTTGTACCGGCTGGTTTAAAATTCACAGCCACTCTTGAATATTTTCGTGCGCAGTAACTTTATATTAATTTGTACGGAGTGGTTTAAAGAAGCAGTCGAGACTTGTTTGTTTTTTTTCTTTTGTGTAATAGCTCTTGACCATTTTCGTGCGCATATTGACAAGGTCTGCCACTTGATTTGCATCGTTATTGTTTTCAAACCGTTTTATCAAGGTATTGATGCTTTCAACTGCTTTCGAGACGCTCACTTTTAGTTATTGAATATCTTGCTCGATAATTGACCCGTCGTTATCATTATCGGATACTTCAAAATCATCGTTATTTTCTGAAAATTTGATCATTATTCCAATTTTCAATGTCATCAATGCTGATGTCAACATTATCACCCACCTTTGACATCAACAATTGAAGTTCTCGAAGTGTATCGTTGTATGCACTATTTGATGTAATCAATTTAGAGAGCGGAATGTCGTCTTCACTATCGTACTGATCATCCCACTTTTTTATCTTATTCCACGCTTTTATAAGAACAGCTTGCGACAATTCGTCCCACACTGATTTAAGTAGCAAAATAGCATCACGAATTGTATGTGCCTTCAAAATATTTTCAATCGGAACGTTTTCTTGTGCGACAACGTTGCATAACAATTTAGTTCGATATCCTAACTTGACCAATCTTATGGGATTTTGATCCATGGATTGCAAAACCGCTGTTACGTTAGGTGGTAAAAGCATTGCAGCAATGTTTCCATCATCAGACTGTAGCATGTCAATTGGCTTATGGGCAGTACGATTATCAATTAGCAACAATGCCTTTGGTGGTAAATTATTTTTAGCAGAAAATTGGCGAACCTGCAAAAATTTTTATGCAATAACCTGCAAAATTTTTTATGAAACTAAAAAAATAAGTTTACCTGTTTTATAAATGAATGATGGAACCAACTGAAGAATAACTCTGAATTCATCCACCACTTTTTCGAATTGGCGTATTCCAATGGGTTTTCAAATCCCTTAAAGCAACGTGGATTTGCAGATTTACCAATGACCAACGGCTCTAACTTGTGCGAACATCTGCGTTAGCACACAACAAAAATGTGATTCCTTCCTTTGCAATTTTTCGGCCCGGTGCGGTCTTTTCGTTTGCTGTGACAAATGTTTTATCCGGTAAAAAAACGATAAAATAGTCCAGATTCATCCGCGCTATATAATTCGAGTCGGAGATGTCCATTTCTTTAATTTTTGCTCTTAAATTATGAATGAAAGATGTAACATCCGACGTATCGCTTGAAAGGATTTCCCCACAAATTTTGAGATGGCGAATACCATGTCTTCTCTTAAAATTTGCTAGCCATCCATCACTGGCATTAAATTTTTTTCCAGGGTGCAGTATGGCGAATTCGTGCTTAGCTCTTGATTTTAAAATTGGACCAGTCATTGCACAATTACGCTGTCGTTGGCTCAAGAACCATTTATACAACCTTGCCTCAAGATCAGCATATTCCGGTTTATGTAGTGTTTTCTTGTGTGCTTTTTCATATGTGTTCGCCACAGCCTCTAAAATTTCATGGCGTTTTTTCTTTATTTTTGAGATGGCTACTTTAGATACACCATAATTCAACTCCAATCATGTTCCGTGAATACCTTGATCGATCTTTTTTAAAATCTCCACTTTCTGCTGCAAATCTAATCTGATTTGTGATGATTTGTTCTGCTTTGACATTTTTAAGTAAACAATACACAACTCACAAACTCAAACGCTAACGACTAACTAAATCAATGTTGTTTGACGATGAAGATGATCATAGGTTTTCGCAGCTCAAAATAGGAAAGAAGTTCGGGGAATACCATAATTCAACAAACAAAATTAGAGCTCAGTGCTGCCACGGAGAATTTTTTAAAAGTGGCCAAATTGCCACTTTTATGAACGGAAAAAACCGTTGTTTTGAAAAATTCATACGCTCTGAAAAGTTAACTGAAGAGTTAACTTTTTGGAGCGGCACGGGGATGCTGAAATACGGTTAACTTACCCGAGCGATTAACTTTTACGCGAGTTAACTTTTTCGAGATTCTACTGTATCTTGAAAAAAATAAATACACCTATATCGGAAAATCGAACTGAGACTTGGTATGACACCCACGACACACCCAGTAAAAGATGGATTGATAAATCCAAAAAATGCCATATCAAAGCTCCATCAATTAAAGGTAAAATAATAACTATTTTACATGCGGGGTCAGAAGAAGGCTGAATACCAGAATGTCTATTTCTAGCAACCAAGAATATTTCAGATTCCAGCTTGGATTATCATTGTGATACAACCGCTGAAGTTTTGATGATTGGCTTCAAAACAAATTAATGCCGAATATACCACCGAATAGCTGTATTGTGATAGATAATGTATCCTATCATAGTCGCCAAATGAATAAGGTACCAAGTTCCACCAGTAGAAAAAGGGAAATACAAGCCTTTTTGTGCGAACGTGACATATATTTCCATGAAAGTTATACAGTTAAACAATTGTTAGAAGTTTTAAAAAGTTAAAATTTTTCAAAGAATGTGATAAAATTGCAAAGGAAACAGGACACGAAATAATTCGGCTTCCACCATATTATTGTATCTTTAAGTCGATCGAGTTGATATGGCATAAAATAAAGTCTAATATACTTGCTCACAATAATACACCCACTTTAAACAGTAGTGTGATTGAGTTGATAAAGAGAGAAGTTAAAAATGTAACCGTTGAAAACTGGAGAAACTGTATTCAACACGTCAAAAAAATTGAAAACTCATGTACATGTACATAAATATAAATAGTTTAGAACCTGTAAAAAAACTTATTATTGATTTGCAAGATGGTAGCGATAGCGAAACTGAACTAGATATTAATTAATAACTAAAATTGTAACCAATGTACGCGAGGACACTGTACACTGTTTTAATATATTTGTGTAATTACTATATTGTGTATTTTTCAATACATAAAACATTAAAATTCAACTGTCTTATCAAAATAACATTTTAAACCAATACAATCAGGCATAGTGCGGCCCTGCACGATGCCTTGTCATTAAACAGCCATAAAAATAATTACTTTCAAATCTTGTTGAATTTTAGGAATGGGTATAGGTAGCTAAGTCACTTTCTTAGATCGTGAAAAATACTATACTTCAGTCAGTTTGTTACACGGACGCCAACGGCAGAAGCAAAATATGGCGGGAGATTGCAATTGAAATTTGTTCGGATTTTGAAGAACCACTCTGTATAATACAATTAGGTCCTAACGCTTTACCATTTCTAGGGAAAATCTATTTCTCAAAAGTGATGTTTCGAAAAAATTGACATTAAGTGATTAAACAGTAGTAGTAATATGGGTGAGTACGTTTTAAAGCCAAGCAGACAGATTCTTTTTGCTAACCCCAATTAATTTAGGGCAACACGAACTGGAGATGACCTACAGTTTAATGTAGGATCCAAATCACATTATCGGCAGATGGTACTCACTTAGCCTACTGTTTAATGGTTTTGTTCTTTTTAACTTCCCACCAGCTACAAACCTCGACGGGGGCTGTTCAACCTTTTAATATCCCTATGACAGTCTCCGTTGTGTTGGTATTAACAAGATGTTCGAACTTTTCACCTTGACTTCAGACCTATATTTCATTCAAGAAAGAGCTGTCCGCCTTCCGGCATAAATAACTATGCGCTAACAACATGTCATCGGCAGTTTTTTTGTCGCAGTACGCTTCCAAGTCCCAGAAGGTTGACTTCAGGTATCCGCTCCACTCATATGCGGTGCCTTCATCGTCAGCCTTTCATAGTCCGAGCAGTCCCTCACCAACAGGGTACCCGGTGGTTGTTCTGTCAAGGTTGGCACCCAATCTCCGAAGACTTTAAGTATTCGCCCCCACATGCGGCGACCAACTATATTTTTGTTGAACAGAGGTTGTTTATGCATCACATTATGCAGAAATAATATAAGACATCATCTTTCAAATTTTTGCTTTGCGGATTTAATTATTTTATAAGCTGGTTAAAAGTGAATATAAGTTGTTTCTGAAATTAACTATCCATTTAAATGAAATCTTACCTTTAAAATTTCCTTAAAATTGTCATTTTCTAAAAGCAACTGTGCTAACAGATTTCTTGCCCTGGATATATTAGCGCAGTAGCTTCCATAAATCAAAAATCGGTCGTTAAATTGCAAGAAGATTTCACTAAGTTTGATGTTTGGGTCACTTTCTATCTTCCTGAGTTCTATTAGGAACGCTGTGTGTATGTCATATAAATCCTTAAACAATGTCATATGGTTAAAGGATAATCAATCTAAAATATTCTAACATACATCCCGAAAGATCGAAATAAACGCCGAATATCAACGATTAACATAAACTCCTCCACCCTTTTAACCAACTTCTCGTTAAACGGTATCTCTCAAAAATTGAAGGTTCCTTTTCCCCTTCAACTACTAGATGCGTATTAAATTTGAAATCATACTTTCGAGAATCAACGCAATATATAGAATAACTAGCCGTGCCCGCGGCTCCGCTCGCGTGGACTTGATTCACTATTATCTTTGCTGTTCATTCCTTATATTATCTAACGTAATAAAATGTATCCTATAACCTGGAGAGAGAACATATGTATGGATTAAAAAAAAACACGTAAATCGAATAAGTGGTTCCCGAGTCATAAGCGCACTAACGAACAGACAGACAGAGAGACGTTACATTTTATATATTATATAGATTATTATTATTATTATATAACCTGGCCAGAGAACATATGTATGAATTAAAAAAAAACTTGTAAATCGGATAAGTGGTTTTCGAGTGATAAGCGCACTAACGGACAGACAGACAGGGAGACGTTGCATTTTGTATGCACATTGTATTCTTTGCTCATGATATTGTTTCATCTTTAATGGTTTAGGCAGTGTATTGCAAGGGAACGCGCTGTCGACAAACTTTTTTCCAACTTGATTCACTTTTATCGTCACTGCTTATTCCTTATGTTACCTAACGTAATAAAATATATCCTAACCTGGCCAGAGAACATATGTATGTTAAAAAAAAAAAAAACACGTAAATGGGATAAATGGTTCTCGAGGGATAAGCGTACTAACGGACAGACAAACAGACAGACAGAGAGACATTGCATCTATAATATATATAAAAATGCAACGTCTCTCTGTCTGTCTGTCTGTCTGTCCGTTAGTGCGCTTATCACTGAAGAACCACTTATCCGATTTACGTCCTTTTTTTTAAAACATACATATGTTCTCTGGCCAGGTTATAGGCTATATTTTATTACGATAGGTGGCATAAGGAATGAGTAGTGACGTAAAATAGTGAATGATGTCGGAAAAAAGTTTGCCGCTAGCGCGTTCCCTTGCAATACACAGCCTAAACCATATATGGAACAATATTATGTAGCAGAGAGTATCTATAATCTATAATAGTCCATTAGTGCGTTTGTCACGCGAAAACCACTTATCCGATTTATGTGTCTTTTTTTTAAATTCATACATATATATATCATATATTCTTTGGCCAGGTTATATAATAATAATAATAATAATAATCTATATCTATATTATATATAAAATGCAACTCTCTCTCTGTCTGTCTGTCTGTCCATTAGTGCGCTTATCCCTCGAGATCCACTTATTCGATTTATGTAATTTTTTAAATTCATACATATGTTCTCTGACCAGGTTATAGATATATATTTTATTACATCTATAATATATATAAAATGTAACTTATCTCTGTCTGTTTGTCCGTTTGTACGCTTATCACTGGAAAACCACTTATCCGATTTACGTGCTTTTTTGTTAAACCTACATATGTTCTCTGGCCAGGTTATAGGATATATTTTATTACGTTAGGTGACATAAGGAATAAGCAGTGACGATAATAGTGAATCAAGTCGGAGAAAAGTTTGCCGCTAGCGCGTTCTCTTGCAATACACTGCCTAAAGCATTACATATGGAACAATATCATGTGGCAAAGAATATAATATATATAAAATGCAACGTCTCTCTGTCTGTGTGTCTGTCCGTTAGTGCGCTTATCACTCGAGAACCCCTTATCCGATTTACGTGTTTTTTTTTTTAATTAATACATTTTTTCTCTGGCCTGGTTATCTATAATCTTCTATCTAGAATATATATAAAATGAAAAGTCTCTCTGTCTGTCCGTTAGTGCGCTTATCACTTGAGAACCACTTATCCGATTTACGTCTTTTTATAAATTTATACATATGTTCTATATAATTCGATATAAGCCTAGATAATGGGAGATAAGGTGAGATAATTGGAGATAAGGAGAAATAATGGGAGATAAGTCGAGATAAGGCTCGATAATGGGATATAAGGTGAGATAATGGGAGATAAATATAAATAATGGGAGATAAGGAGAAATAATGGGGGTTATGGTGAGATAATGGGAGTTATGGTGAGATAATGGGAGATAAGGAGAAATAATGGGAGATAAGGAGAAATATTGCGAGATAAGTCGAGATAAGCCTAGATAATGGGAGATAAGTTGAGAAAATGAGAGATAAGGTGAAATAATGAGAGATAAGGAGAAATAATGGGAGATGAGCAGAGATAAGCCTAGATAATGGAAATTATGTAGAGATAATAGGAGATAAGGAGAAATATTGAGCGATAAGGGGAAATAATGGGAGATATTTTATTACATTGGGTAACATAAGGAATAAGCAGTGACGAAAGTGGTGAATCAAGTCCACGCGAGCGGAGCCGCGGGTCCGGCTAGTTTTATATATGTGTATTATAGATTATAGATGACAATTGAAAACTGTGTTTTTCATGATGTAAGGATTCTGAAATGGACAGATCTCAGCTAATATTTTGACGAAAAGAAAATTTATCTACTTAAAAATAATTGATATGTACAGGGTGAGTCAACAATAGTGTAAAGTTCATTATCTCATTTGTTTCGGGAATGACGAAAAAATGTTGAATACAATACTTTTCGGGAATGTTAAGGTGCACAGTTTAAAATTATTTTTGAGCATACAGGGTACTTCAAAAAAGTGTGGCCGATATAACAGATGTTTTTTAAATTCTGCGTAAAAATTTTACAACTGTTTTATTAATAACGTTGTATACCTAAACCTAGTAGTTTTTCTAATATTTCAATTTTTTTTTTCAGTTTTCAGTTTTGTAAAAAATTGCCAGTAGCGCCATTGTTTCTGAAGGTGGAATACTCATAATTGGTATGAGCGTTCTATAGAGATAAAAAAAAAGATATATGTAAAGGAATTTGAGTTAGATGCTACAGGGTGTTCAAAATAAATTTATGCATTTCGACTATTTTAAATTGAAAAAACTCAAATTTTTTAAATGGTACACCCTGTATATTATTATTTTTTCTGATAGATTTTCCAAAACCCTCCAACTTTTATTAAGTATGTCATATACTTATTTCTAATAGTTTTCGATTCATTTTGAATTTTTACCCTTTTTTTAATAAACTTACGCTATAACGTCATTAAAGACAACTAAATATGCAAAGCGCATATATTGCATATTTTGCATATTATATGCATTTTCCTAAATATTTGCATTAATGCTTTAAAAATAGCAGATATGTGCATATTTGAAGAAATTTATAATAATGTAGGTCTTTGGCAGGCGTTTTCATTCATTTTTCGGAATAAGGGTCAATGTTTAGGCAGCCGCCGCCGCGCCGGTGGTTTTCCCCAAATAAATTTTATTATTTTATGGTCAGTAAAAACCAGTCACTAAACCCCAGACGGCCATCAGAGCATACTTGTATTATTAATTTATTAGATTTCATTTTTGGTTGTGCTTTTAAAGTCGTTACGTCGGTTTGTGCTTTTTATCTTGTGAGTCGTATTTTACTACAGTGAAATGCCCAAAGCCAGTAGTCTGTCAGTGTGGATTAAACCATACAAAGAACTAAGAATAGATATGGGAAAAATATACTGTTCTGCATCTGTTAAAATTGTAAGTATAATTTTTGAATAACTATTGAATATACAGGGTATTTCATTTTCGTTTAATATTTAAACATAAGAAATTTTTGTCAGGATTTTGCCGTTGATGCTATTTTCAATGTTATTTAAGTTATTTTTGTTCCATTTAACGAACAAAATTTTTATTTAACGAAACCACGAAATAGAAATACATACGTAAACGTATGTATTTCTAGGTAATCTAATAAAAAAGGTACAAAGCAGAATTTTAATTTTTGCCAGCCCTAAGCACCTACTTTTCTATTTAACGAAATTTCTATTTAACGAATTTTTTCCTTGGGATTTTAATTAAATTTTCTTTTTTTATTACAGATACCATGCGATAAAAAAGTAAAGTAATAAAATACATTATTATTTATATTTATTTTTTACTTTGTACGAGGCATGTTTTTTAAGTAAGTACCGTTTTGGAATTAAAAAAAGACGTGCAAAGATATCGTTATAATTTTATTTTTACATGAAAGCCTGTACCTTAATCTACTTTTCTACATAATTTCCGTGAATATTGAGGCACTTGTCATAACGTGGCACCAGTTTTTGAATACCCTCCTCATAAAATTCTGCCGCCTGACTTGTTAACCACTGTATCACAAATGTTTTGACTTCGTTATCGTCTTGAAGACGCTGACCACCCAGGTGCTTCTTCAAGTGCAGGAACAAATGGTAGTCGCTGGGCGCCAGATCAGGGCTGTATGGAGGATGATCTAGAGTTCCCATTTAAAAGATTTGATGAGATCTTTGGTCCGATTAGCCACATGTGGACGGGCATTGTCATGCAGCAAAACGATACCCTTACTCAACTTGCCACGTCTTTTGTTCTGGATTGCACGACGCAGATTGTTCAATGTCTCACAATAAGACGCTGCATTGATTGTCTCATTGCGAGGCAGAAACTCCACTAGCAATACTCCTTTTCTGTCCAAAAAAACTGTGCACATGATTTTGCGGGCAGAAATTGTTTGCTTAAACTTCACTTTTTTGGGTGATGATGAATGTCGCCATTCCATGGATTGTTGTTTCGATTCTGGTGTGACGTAGGCCACCCATGTTTCGTCACCAGTAACAATTTGGTCTAAAAAATGTTCACCTTCATTGTGGTACCGCTCAAGGAAAGTCAATGCACTGCCTAAACGTTGGGTTTTGTGCAAATCCGTCAACATTTTTGGAACCCAACGTGAACACAATTTCCGGTAATTCAAGTTCTCGGTCACAATGCGATACAAAACACTACAAGAATATTGAGGAAAGCAGTCGCACAATGATGAAATTGTAAAGCGTCTGTTTTCTCTCACCTTTTCGTCCACTTTCTGCAACAAATCTTCATTAACGACCGAAGGACGCCCACTCCGTTGTTCATCATGCACATTTGTGCGGCCATCTTTAAATGCTCTCACCCATTTCCTTACCATTCCATCACTCATAATGTTTTGTCCGTAAACTTCACAGATCTCACGATGAATATCGATCGGTTTTACGCCTTTAGCACTAAGAAATCGTATAACAGCCCGTACTTCACAATCGGCGGGACTCACGATTGTCGGAGGCATCTTAAACACTCAGTAAACAACGTATACAATGAAGAATCAGACTGTAATGGCGTCAGTGCGTAGACATGAGATGTAGGTTACCAGCGCGCATGCGCGGAACGCCGACCGTATCGCTGCGGCGGCGGAATCGCAAAACGGTACTTACTTAAAAAACATGCCTCGTATAATATTATATTTAGATTTAGTTCATTCGTCCTGTATGTAGAAAATTTAAAATGAGTTTTTTATTGCTACATTTGTATAGTACTCGTATCATGTAATGTGAAACAATAAATTTACATTTTTCAAGTCTATTTCGATTTTTTTTACTGCATATTTACAACATGTATGTGCATATTTTGAGAAAATTATTTGCATATTCATGCGCATATTTTAAAGTTTTTCACTTGCATATTTGGGTTTCCTTAAACATCATAGTTGCCAAGACAAACCAAAAATGTAGGTATTGTCAAATTTTGACATGTCTATCGAAATTTTTTGCAAAACGAATTACCCCAGCTTCTTGAAGAAGCTGATAACTTTGAAAGGGAACAAATGTGGATTCAACAAGACGGAGCTCCTGCTCTTTACCACCGGGAAGTTCGGGAATTTTTAACTTTAACTAGACTTCTTTTTGTAGGGCTACATTAAAGATCGTGTTTATGTGAATCCCTCTACGATACCAGTAGATATGGAAAATAGGATACGGGTGTGTGTAGGACAATAACACCCTTTATGCTAAAGAAAGTGAAGGCAAATATAGTAAAACGACTAAACATGTGTATTCAAGTAGACGGGCATATTTTTGAAC